>QRFJ01005684.1:5000-16261 GCA_006176705.1 Cocos nucifera
TAAAGAGAAGCGGATATAGAAAGTGTTGTTGCCGAGATCTATCTTTTTCTAAATATCCTTGTAATTCTTCCATTTACATTTCTACTTGAACCAGAGACAGGACCCATTTCATTTTTTGGGTTATCAAATGATACATAGTGCAATATGGTCAGAACAGGGTATATATTATGTATATAATTACAGTAAGAAAAAAATATATATCCCACAAACAAAGGAAACAGGGGAGTCCAATCAACAGATCTTTTTCCTCTCCTTTTCTATCCAATCGGTTTATGTTCGTTATAATTACAAAAGGGTAAAAAATCCTTTATTTTTGCAACTCGATCGCTCTTTTGACTTTGGAATAAATTCTCTTTATCAGTATACTGTTTCTTCTACACATCCGTCTCCAATCCATAATAAAGAATAATTAGGATTCATTAAAAAAAAAAGAAAGAAAATCAATGGTCCACTCACAAAAGAACCCACCCTTTCCCGCATCAGGCACTAATCTATCTTTAACGTCTAATTAGATCGGGTAATCATTCAAATTAAGAACAAAAGCTCGTTGCTTTTTATTTCACCAGAATTAGAGCCATAGGGCTCTATCCATTTATTCACTAGACCCAACTGTAAATGTGAATTTTTTTTTCACTTCCAAAAAGAAAAAAATTTGTAACGATCCGGTAAGGATAAACTCAAAGTTCTACTTTAATTAAATAATAAATTAAACAATAAATTAAATAATAAATTAAATAATTAAATAATAAAAATAATAATAATAATATTTTATTACGACATGCTGTTTTTTCCATTCATTACCTTTCAGGATCAGTCGTGGTCTTATAGACTCTACCAATAGTCTGGACGAATCTCTTGCTTCATCCAAATGTGTAAAAGATCATAGTCGCACTTAAAAGCCGAGTACTCTACCGTTGAGTTAGCAACCCGAATAAAATAAATAGGATATGTAAATACGGTCAAAATAAAAAAATCAATTGAATTGCACTGCACGACCCCGTCAAAACATTGAACTATAACAAATCGAAAAGAAAGATTTGTTGATCAATTAAAAACACCAAAATACCAAAATGGACAGATCAGATTAAACAACAACAGATTCCCAATAGAGATGTCAAAATTGTGACAAACCACCATTTTATTTATCAATTTTCTTTTTCGTTAAGAAAATACATCTTGTATGCCAGTAAATCCGGTAGGGCAAACCCATCATTTGACTGAAGTGAAGGAAAGAAAAAACCAATATGGGGTGGAGATAAACGGATCTATTTATCTACGATCGAATTATATTTCTTCGATGCACCATTGTCAATATGAATCCAATGTTAAGAAAACAAATTTAAGTAAATCAAATAAGGACTTGTGTTGGATTGGCACAACATAAACATAAATAATAAATTTGGATGAAAAAAAAATACGAAAGAGGTAAAGTAAAGAAAAAATCTCGGGTTTATTCAATCAATAGAGGTACAATAAGCAAGATTAACCCCTTGTTTGTTGGTGGATTCCCGCAACAAACAAGAAAAAAAGTAAATTAAGTATGAATACAGCAAGAAAAAGGCAAATTGTGTGTAAATAATTACACAAAGATAGATACTAGTTACCCCCCCCTTTTTTTTATTTATTAATTTTGTTTTTTTCCTTTAATTAACTCGAATCGAAGTTCTTTCTTGAAATAATTCTGCCTTCCTTAAAATATCACAAACAGTTCCCGTAGGTTGAGCACCTTTTTCAAGGAAATATAGAATAACAGGAACATTTAAATAAGTTTGATTTTTTATCGGATCGTAAAAACCTACTTTTCTAAGATCTCTTCCTTCTCTTCGGGATCGAACATCAATTGCAACGATTCGGTAGATGGCTCATTGGAATAGATGTAAATAAACAATGCCCCCCCTAGAAACGTATGGGAGGTTTTCTCCTCATACGGCTCGAGAAAAAAGGATTCTAAATTTCTGTATATGTATATAATGGCAAATGGATCCATAAAATCATGAATTAGACTATTATTTGAGTCGTTTTTTTATTCTTCCTTACAGAAAAAAAGAAATCTCATTCGTACTCATAACTCAAGTTGGGTAATTCTGACAGAGTTCGAAGGGAAACCCTTAGACATTTATTGAGCCGTCTCTAACCTCTTTTGTTTGTCTCATCTCGAATCTATTTTTATTCCTCATTCTGATTCAATTGTTGAGACAACTGAAAATAGTGTTTACTTGTTCCGGAATCCTTTATCTTTGCTTTGTGAAATCATTGGGTTTAGACATTACTTCGGTGATCCTTACTCCTTTCAAAAGAGCAGCAACATACCTTTTTGTTTTTTGTTATTTTTTTCTATAATACTATAGAAATAGAATATGAACGGTGGATTCCCTTGTGATACACTTTTGATCGAAATAGTTTTACCAATTCTGAAAAATTTTACTTTTGATTTTTCAAACTTCTTTGATTTTTCGATTTTTTTAACCTTTCGATTTATATATTGAGGATATACTTACAAAGTTGGTCTAACTTATTAATAGTTACTAACCCTAGATTCTTCCCCCTGATAAACGAATCAATCCTTTCTGCTCGAGCTCCATCATGTACTATTTACTTACAACCTAACACAAATTAGGTTCCTAACAGAGCAGAACAAACTATGTCGAGCTAAGAACATCTTCATTCCTATAGAAAATGGTGGATGTAAGAATCCACAGCCGATCATGTCCTTCAAGTCGCACGTTGCTTTCTACCACATCGTTTCAAACGAAGTTTTACCATAACATTCCTCTAATTTTATTTCAAACCGGTATGTAATTGATTCAATATGGAATCATGAATAGTCATTGGCTCAACCGGTGTGTGTATACCGGTATATAATAGTACATACTTTCTATCTATCTATCTATGGATAGATAAGTATTTATCCGGGAAAGGCTCGGCAAGGATCCAATTTATTTAACTCTATATTCTATCATATGAATGAAACATATTTCTAAAAAAGACGAATAAATAAGTTTGCTTAAGACTTATTTACATCTTAAAAAGATTGTTCGGGACGATCAATCATGAAGGATCCATTTTTCTCGAACAAATAAACTATAAACCTCAAAAGAAGAACCTTTAATATTAATAGATTTGCAATCCCGGAACAAAATCAATTATTAATAAAACTTTTTTATTTTATACAATACAGATTTTGTTTTACTTCAGGTTCAAGAATTTTTCTTTTCCATCAATTCCATAAAGTCAAGTAGATGCAATATACGAATTTCCCCCCAATCGCTACATTACATTGATTTACAATTATTCATTTGAACCGGATAAGATATAAGATGAACCAGATAAAATACAAAAAAATGGGGTCCAGATCGTTTTTACTATTTTTTTCCCACACCAGTTTTAGAAGTTTTAAGACCAGTGATGAAATTAGTACCAAAAACTCCCTACTCTTTAGTCTCCACATAGACTGTGGAATTGGGATACCCCATTTATTTTTTTTAGGCTTTTTACCCTTGGTAAGGGAATAAAGAGGCCTTTCTTTCATTCACATTTCGATTCAGAATGCTTCATGTGAGAATTGACATTTCATAGATATGGGACATAAAGTTTCCAAAAGTAACTAACTTTAAAATGAATATTGAGTAGTACGAACATATCCTGAATGTGAATGATAAACCCAGAATTTCTTTTTTGAATTAAAAAAAAAAGATATTTATTTCCACCCACATTTGACACTTGATTACGTTTGTGAGAAACCAAATGAAAGAAAAAATATGATTCTAAGAATCATTCTTAGAATTCAGAACAAAAGATTGTTCTCGTTAACAATTTTATGTTTCATGTGGGATACAATGTGATCCCATCTTTCGTTTCTGATGGAAACGATCTGGGACGGAAGGATTCGAACCTCCGAGTAACGGGACCAAAACCCGCTGCCTTACCGCTTGGCCACGCCCCATTTCGAATTTCTATTCGACACTAATAAACATTAATA
This sequence comes from Cocos nucifera, assembly GCA_006176705.1. Lineage (NCBI taxonomy): Eukaryota > Viridiplantae > Streptophyta > Magnoliopsida > Arecales > Arecaceae > Cocos > Cocos nucifera. The sequence goes on from QRFJ01005684.1 coordinate 8,980, forward strand.
TTGGTATTTGTTATTCGTCAATTCCAACCCAATAAATACATTGGGGATATATTGTTGCTAGGATTCAACACATGTAGATATAGAATCAAAAAAATTCATTGATCATTACATGGAATTCAGTTAAGATATTGTATGAAAATGGAATTCCTTGTATTCTCATTTGAGAATGGAAGGAAAGATTTTTTTTTTTATTTTGGAGAGTTCGAAAAAAAAAGAAAGATTTTTTGACTTGTCTTTTTTTTCCCTTATAAAAAAAAAAACTCAATCAGAATAAAATTTTCTAATCTACAAGAACGAAATTTTGTTATGCTTAATATCTTTAGTTTAATCTGCATCTGTCTTAATTCTATCTTTTATTCGAGTAGTTTTTTCTTCGCCAAATTGCCCGAAGCTTATGCCTTTTTAAATCCAATCGTCGATGTTATGCCTGTCATACCTGTACTTTTTTTTCTCTTAGCCTTTGTTTGGCAAGCTGCTGTAAGTTTTCGATGATTTAATACTCTGCTAAATTCATGATTTATTCGATAAATAAAAATTCGAAAAATTGATAAGACCAGATAAGTCTTACATTATGAACCCTCGATTCAAAAATCGAAATTCTTGTATATTGAATAACCGCGGCGATGAATTTTGATCAACTTATTTCCTCGTTCTGACCTTACAGTGAGCAAAGACTTTATTAGGTTGCCTACAATACCTAATTATTCATATGACAAGAAATTTTTGATAACGAAGGAATCAAAATCTTATTCCAAAGAAATTCGTGAAAATGACTTTCTTTTCAAAAAACACTTCATTTTTTGGGGTGTGTCATGTCAAAACAAAATAGTGTATGTGGTAAAAAATAAGTAACCTATTCCCTTTTTCAAAAAAAAGATCTTGGAGATTGTGTAATGCTTACTCTCAAACTATTCGTTTATACAGTAGTGATATTCTTTATTTCTCTCTTCATCTTCGGATTTTTATCTAATGATCCAGGGCGTAATCCTGGACGTGAGGAATAAAAAAAAGATATTTTTAGTTTTTCCTGCTTTTTCTAAATTTTTTTTCTTATGATTTTATCTATTCCATACATTTACCTATGATAAAATCAAGGGATCGAAATTCCTTCGAATTCGAAAGTCTCAAGTAATAAGAAGAAGCGGAGAGAGAGGGATTCGAACCCTCGGTACGAATAACTCGTACAACGGATTAGCAATCCGCCGCTTTAGTCCACTCAGCCATCTCTCCCCATCCCCATTTAAAAATGGAAAATTTTTAATGTGATGTGACACGTGAAGTAAAGATATATAAAAATATAAAATAGATAAATAAAAAAGTAAAACAATTATATAACATATATAAATAAACATTATAATATAACTTATAAGTTATATTTTATAAACTTATAAAGATATATAAAAAGAACAATAAAGTAATATATATCTATATAGGATAAAAAAAAATATATATATATAGAAGAAATTTGATCAGGAATTCAATTTAGATAATGATTCGAAACAGATATCCCCAATAGAAAAATACCCTACTTCTTTTATTTTGTACGAAAGGTTTATTCCCCCGGCTTGGTTTAAGTACTGGCCGGGCCAGGCCAGTATTTCCATAGATTAAATGATTTAATAATGATTTGATATCAATCAAAAATACTTGTTGAAGTGTCATTTCTTATTATTAATACTTAATATTATTAATATTAAGTTAATATATTTTTTTTTATTTTCTTTTTATCAATTTATTACTTTTTGGAAAAAGAAACTGGAATAATAAATATATAAATATATACATATATATTTATATATATTTATATATTTATTATGTACATATATGCACATATATTAAACAATAAAAAGTATTAAAATGAAAAATAAAAAAAAATATCAAATATTAAACACACATATTTATAAACGTAGTTATAATATAACTCATTTATTTGTTCAAGAGACAAGCTTTATTTGAACAATTGAGATCCAATTGACCCGAATTCTTAACTTAATTCATAAGTAAGATCTGGCAGTTGAAAGAGAAGTTGAAAAAAAAAAAAGAAACCCCATGTATGCAGATTTCATCCTTTCTATGATCCAGCTTCAATGATTCTTTCAGACCGGGACTGTCAGTAATGACTTCGTATCAAACGAAAAGAAAAGTATAATATAACTAACACTTTTTTTATGTTATTTAAGTAAGCTTTCTGCTCTTCGCCTATTTAAGTCCCCGGCGGGACGAAGCGTCAACGCTAAAATTTTCATGATTCTGATGCTATCTTGATTGCGCCTCACTCTTTTGTTCGACAAATGGTCCATTCATATACAATAATAAATATATAGCGGGTATAGTTTAGTGGTAAAAGTGTGATTCGTTCTATCAAAAACTTAAATAGTTAAGGGGTCTTTCAGTTTTTTTCATATTCCGATCAAAAACTTTATTTCTTAAAAAGGTTTAATCCTTTACCTCTCAATAGTATATTTGAGGAAGAATATACATTCTCACGATTTGTATCCAAAGGCCAATTAGAAATTGAATAAAAAAGATTGGATTATGGATATGGAGTCGCGAAGCATAATTTTTTTGGATTGGATTAACTCTTCCAATTGAATGAGTATGAATAAAGGATCTATGGATGAAGATACAAAAGTTTATTTCCAATCGTAACTAGATCTTCCATTTTTTTTTGTAAAAGGGAAATTGAAGCCAAATAGCTATAAAACGATGGTTTTGGTTTACTAGAACCATCAGCATATTGTTTCAGCTCGGTGGAAACCAAATTCTTTTCCTCAGGATCCTGCGAGCGGAAATAGGGAACGAAGTAACTAGACTAAATGGATTTAGTATAATCCCCCTCCTCTAGAGGGATCATCTAGAAAGCAAGTAGCTTTGGATGGATTCATACAGAAAAGCTAACATAGATGTTATGGATCTAATTTTTCTCTTTGGGAATACATCGATCTTCTATAAAGGAGCCGAATGAAACCAAAATTTCATGTTCGGTTTTGAATTAGAAACGTTAAAAATGATCAACCAACGTCGACTATAACCCCTAGCCTTCCAAGCTAACGATGCGGGTTCGATTCCCGCTACCCGCTCTATATTCTTTATTATATATGCCCTTTATTATACATGCATCATCAATTTGGATATGCATCCTTGTTTTTTTATTCCCTAAAATATTTTCCGTGTAATCGTTTTTTATCCGAACAAGAGAAAGGAAGAATACGAAAGAAGAAAATAGGAACGAAAAGCGTCCATTGTCTAATGGATAGGACAGAGGTCTTCTAAACCTTTGGTATAGGTTCAAATCCTATTGGACGCAATTTATTTCCATCTATTTTTTTAAATGGCTATACCAAGAAACCTTTTTTGAATGATTCGAATCAGAAATATTTATCAATGAGTATTCTTGTACTAAGAATAAGAGGGAGAAGTTGACGCTTGTTCCTGAAGTAAAAACAGTTCGATCTGTTCCTGAATAGCTTCCCTCAAAAGGGCTTCCGCTTGCTCGGTGAATGTCTTGGTAGAAGATATAATTTCTTGGAATTGAGGTTTATTCTTTTTTAAGTGGGTACGTAACTGAACGAGAAATTTCTTTACCTGTCCAATTTCTAACGGATCAAGATATCCATTCGCTCCGGTATAAATAGTAACTATCTGTTCTTCCACCGTGAGAGGGTCTGATTGGGATTGTTTAAGCAACTCACGTAATCGTTGACCTCTTGCCAATTGATTCTGAGTAGCTTTATCGAGATCAGAAGCGAATTGTGCAAAGGCTTCTAACTCTGCGAATTGCGCTAGTTCCAATTTTGATTTGCCAGCTACTTGTTTCATGGCTTTAATTTGAGCTGCGGATCCCACTCTGGAAACAGAAATACCCACATTAATAGCGGGTCGGATTCCAGCATTGAATAGATCGGCGGATAAGAATATTTGTCCATCTGTAATGGAAATTACATTAGTAGGAATATAAGCTGAAACGTCCCCAGATTGAGTCTCAACTATTGGTAAAGCAGTCATACTCCCTTCACCTAAACGAGAATTTGATTTAGCGGCTCTTTCCAAAAGGCGCGAATGCAAATAAAAAACATCTCCTGGATAAGCTTCACGACCAGGGGGTCTTCTTAATAGAAGAGACATTTGTCGATAAGCTTGTGCCTGCTTGGAGAGATCATCATAAATTATTAAAGTATGTTTTTTACGGTACATAAAATATTCAGCCAGAGCCGCTCCCGTATAAGGAGCGAGGTATTGTAATGTAGCAGGTGAATCCGCCGTTTGGGCTACCACAATGGTGTATTCCATCGCCCCTCGTTCCTGAAAAGTAGTCACTACCTGAGCCACAGAAGATGCTTTTTGACCAATAGCTACATAAACACATATCACATTTTGCCCTTTTTGGTTAAGAATCGTATCTGTAGCTACTGCTGTTTTTCCAGTCTGTCTGTCCCCAATAATTAATTCTCGCTGACCGCGTCCTATAGGGATCATCGAATCGATAGCAATAAGCCCCGTTTGAAGAGGTTCATATACAGAACGTCTCGAAATAATACCTGGGGCAGGAGATTCAATTAACCGAGATTCAGAAGCTGAAATTTCACCTCTCCCATCAATAGGTTTAGCCAGAGCATTTATAACACGACCCAAATAAGCCTCACTCACAGGTATCTGAGCAATTCTTCCTGTTGCTTTTACAGAACTTCCTTCTTGTATCATCAAACCATCACCCATTAATACAACGCCAACATTATTTGATTCCAAATTCAGAGCAATTCCTATTGTACCCTCTTCAAATTCTACTAATTCACCTGCCATTACTTCATCAAGACCATGGATACGAGCAATGCCATCGCCCACTTGAAGTACGGTACCGGTATTCACAATCTTTACTTCTCTATTATATTGTTCAATACGTTCACGGATAATATTACTAATTTCGTCGGCTCGAAGGGTTACCATTAGTGTTTTTTTTATTCTTTTTCGGAAGCAAAGGGGAAAAATAATGCCTAAACTCTAAACTAAAGTAAAAGTAAAAGGGCTAATCTGTTATTTCTTCCATGGCCCCTAGAATGCCAATATTAGCACGGATCGTACGGAAGTGTAACTCACTATTCAAACAACTATTCAGAGTTCCTAGAGCTCCTTGTAAGGCTTGTTGAAAAACTCGTTGTCGGACCTGATTAATCGCTCTTTGTTGTTCAAAATGAAGGGTTTCATTTTTGTAATTTTCTAATCGTTCCAAAGTGTCACAAGTAGCATTAATCAAATTTTCTTTTTCTCGTTCTATCTCAGAGTATCCATTCATTCGATACTCATCTGCTTCTATTTCTACTTTCCGTAAGCGAGTCCTGGCTTTTTCGAGCTGCTCAATGGCCCCTCTACGTAATTCTTCCGAATTTCGAATAGTACTCAAGATCCTCTGTTTTCGATTATCTAATAAATCATTTAATGAAAGTAGATTATCTTACCATTAATTTCACAACTTCCATAATCTCTTCCCGAACCAAACATGAATCTTTCGATTCATTTGGCTCTCACGCTCAATTATTTATTTTATGTTATGGGCATTCCCATATCTTTTTTTTTTAATGTAATGAGCCTACCCTCTCTTTTCTGTTTATATTCAAAAACATCGAAACTGATATAAGACCAGAATATTAGGAGGACTCTTCCGACCAGACAAAAATCTATAATTGTCAGCAAAGTTCTTTCTTTATTTGTATTTGTTCTTTATTTGTATTTGTTCTTTATTTAATTTAAAATTTAAATTTACAATTTATTTCTATATTTTTTTTATTTCCTTTTTTCTTCAAATCCAAAAATTCCTATTTTTTTTTACGTAGGTCGTCGATTCGGCATTGGAAAAAAAGAGCAAGATGCCCATTTTTTTAATAAATGGTTCAAATCATTTTATCGATATGAGTGTTCTATATCAGATAAATTACCAACTATTCATTTTTAAACCATTTCGGTACGTTAGTACCGGTAGAAAGAGTACCATGTTTTGCCTGGACTTCAAACAGTTTAGCTTTAACCATGTTAATGGTCTCACATTATTGGTTGATAGAGAATCAAATTTACCAATAAGTCACGAAATGCTATGGTTCTTACATATGATTTCTTAATTTATTCAGAAATAATTCGTTGAGATCGTGCACTTTTTTTCCTATTTATCCTATAAAATGAATAAAATACCATAAATAAAGTGCAGTCGGATGGATCCAACCTATTCTTGAAATACACAACTCGCACACACCCCCTTTCCAAAAAAAATCAATACACCAAGCACTACACTTAGATTTATTGGATTTGTTGCTAAAATATCGGTATTAAACCCGAAACTCCCGGCGGATGGCCAGTGACCCAAGGAAAGGAAAGAATCGGTTCCATTTTTCATATGCTCTCCTCTTATAGATGGGACTAACAAAGAACAGAGTTCTTTTTGTATCACTTCGTCGTCCCTTTTTTGATCGATTTCTTTTTATTATATAAATTTTATTTCCATTTTTTTTTAATGGGAGTAGATTAAATCTAGTAATTTAATTTGATAATTTTGAAATTTCTTACTTGAAGTTTCCAATCCAATAAAATACTTATTAGGTTAAGTCTTGGGTCTCATGTCAATTGTGAAATATCTCGTTTGTTGAAACGATTCCTAAAAAAAGTAAAAAAAGGTTTCCATTGTACTAAGCTAAGGACGCGAAGGAAGAAAACGAGCGGATCCAGTAATTACTCATCCTCAAAACAGTCCTTCCTTTCCTGGGGTATTGTCTCAACAAATAAATAATTGTAGGAGTAAAGCGTTGATATAATTAGAAGAAGCAAACAGCAATTCTGAGTTAATAAAATAAGAAAAAAGTATAGCGAGTTAAAAAAATAAGAAAAAAAGTATGTAAGGTACTTTTTTACATTTCTAGGATTAAACAAAAGGATTCGCAAACAAAAGCGCTAACGCCACGACCAGTCCATAAATTGTTAAAGCTTCCATAAAAGCTAGACTAAGCAATAAAGTACCTCGTATTTTACCCTCTGCTTCTGGTTGTCTCGCAATACCTTCTACAGCTTGGCCTGCAGCAGTACCTTGACCAACTCCAGGTCCAATAGAAGCAAGCCCTACGGCCAATCCAGCAGCAATAACGGAAGCGGCAGAAATCAGTGGATTCATGGTAAGTTCCTCGCACCAAAAAAAAAGAAATGGTTAATGATACAATCAACCAATGAATTTTTACTTAATTTTTTTTATCATTTTTTTTTTTTTCATTAAGATTTTATCATTAAGATCTATCTGATTAAGATC
>QRFJ01005685.1:0-181021 GCA_006176705.1 Cocos nucifera
ATCAAGTTTGGGTGCACCATGATTAGAGAATCATTGAACAAGAGTTGTTCACTCATTGGCTAACCCATCACCAATAACTGTTAGGTGAGGTGATGAGTCAGTTGGTGAGACCGCACCACCCACTAGAAATCATTAATCATGGAGATTTTTGCATCTCTACAGAGGGAGTGTAGGGATCCGAGAAAATAGTGGGAGCTAATTTATTTAAAAATAAAATTCTAAATAAATTGGTCAAGTCATAATTACAGTATCTAACTAGAATCTTTGACTCTCTACAGAAAAATGTCTGCGTCCAACCCATTAGCACGTATCCTGGACACACATAGACTGACCGGACCCAATTATAAAGATTGGCTCAGGAACTACAAAATCATTTTGGATTCCGAGAAGTTAACCCATGTATTGGACCAGGACCCTCCCACCTTACCAGCCCGTCCATCCACTGAACAGAGAGCGTCTCTGAAAAAATGGATAGACGAAGATAATAAGGCCAGATATTACATGTTGGGCTCGATGTCTGATGAGCTCCAGTGCCAACATGAAGATATCAGGACTGCTCGCCAAATGTTGGCTCACCTGCAAGGAGATGTTTGGTGAACAGAGTCGCGCAGCCAAGTATCAAGTCACGAAATGACTTTTTAAGGCTAAGATGCATGATGGGCAGTCAGTCCAAGATCACTGTCTGATGATGATCAAGGACTTGGAAGAGCTTGAGAAGCTCGGTGTGAAGTTAGACTTGGATCTGCAGAATGATATTATTCTGCAATCCTTGACTGATGCATATGGGCAATTCATCATGAATTACCACATGCATAAACTTCAAAATTTCTTGGCCGAATTAATGAATATGCTGGTCACCGCTGAGCTTTCTATGAAAGGTTCTAAAGGCTCAGTTCTTGCTATGGAATGGACTTCTTCCAAAAGAAAGTCTTATGAAAAGAAAAAAAAGTCTGTGAAAAAGCAAAAGGTGGAAGGAGGAAAGAAGAAGAAGGCAGAGCCGAAGAAGAAGGCCGCTGTCAAAGAAAAGTGTTTCCATTGCAACAGCGATGGCCATTGGAAGCGGAACTGCCCTACTTACCTGGCCACCCTGAAGAACAAGAAGGAAGGTCCTTCTGGAGGTATGCTCGTTATTGAGTCTAACCTTACGGTTTCTTCTGCATCCAGTTGGGTGCTTGACTCTGGTTCTAGTGCTCATCTGTGCACTTCCATGCAGGGTCTTGAGGATAGCAGGAGGCTGAGGGATGGAGACATGATCCTACGCATCGGTAATGGAGCAAGAGTTGCTGCAGTGGTGGTGGAAACATACCCTCTTCGATTACCATCTGGTTTAGACTTAGTTTTGAAAGACTGTTATTATGTGCCTGCAGCTAGCAGGAATTTGATTTCTGTTTCATGCTTAGCACTAGAAGGCTATGTGATTACCTTCTTTAAGGACCATTGTAACATTCTTTATGAAAGAAATAAAATTGCAAATGGTTTTCTTATTAATGGTCTTTATCAGCTACATATTGATGTACCTGTTCTAACTATCGAGCAAAACGTGAATGCCAAACGACCTAGGGATAGTCCAAACGATAGATATCTATGGCACCTGAGATTAGGTCATATAGCAGAAGATAGGATCAACAAATTGGAGAAAAATGGGCTATTGAGTCCATTGACTTTCGAGTCATATCCAACTTGTGAATCTTGTCTTCAAGGCAAAATGACTAAACTCCCTTTTGTAGGACATGGGGAAAGGGCCACAGATCTCCTTGCCCTAGTACATACTGATGTGTGCGGCCCATTTGATGTGCCGGCTAGAGGCAATTTTGTCTACTTCATTACCTTTACCGATGATCTGTCTAGGTATGGGTATGTGTATCTTATGAGACACAAGTCTGAAGCTTTTGAAAAGTTCAAAGAATTCAGACATGAAGTAGAAAAACAAACTGGAAAAATCCCATTAAGGTTCTTCGATCAGATCGAGGAGGTGAATACCTTAGCCGGGAAATTTCCTAGACTATCTCAAGGAAAATGGCATAGTCTCTCAATGGACTCCACCAGGAACACCTCAACTCAACGGGATTTTCAGAATGGAGAAATCGGACTCTATTGGATATGGTTCCGATCCATGATGAGCTTCACAGACCTCCCTGATTTTCTTTGGGGACATTCATTGTTAACTTCAATTTATCTACTGAATAGGGTTCCCTCTAAAACCGTTCCTACCACACCGTATGAGATATGGCACGGTAAGAAACCAAGTCTGAGTCATCTCAGAATTTGGGGTTGTCCGGCTCATGTCAAAAGACAACAAGCGGACAAGTTAGAGTTTAGGTCCTTCAGAGCTCGATTCATAGGATATCCTAAAGAGTCATTAGGATACTATTTCTACATTCCAGAAGACCACAATGTGATTGTGAGTCGACATGCCATCTTTCTTGAAAAATAGTTTATTCAAGATAGCGGCATTGGAAAGCAGATTAAGCTTGATGAGAAAGTCTCACAAGTACAACGAGCTAAGGACCAATTGGAACCAAATCAGGTTGAGCCAATAAGAACACTACCTCCTCCACCTCGTAGATCGGAAAGAGTTTTCCATCCCCCTGAAAGATACTTAGGTATTATTTCAGAGGAAAGTAGAGAAAATGTTCCTCGTAGGTAATGGTGCTCATGGTGATGATCCCAAAACCTACAACGAGGCGATATCAGATATCGACTCCGAGAAATGGCTAGAGGCAATGCAGTCAGAAATTGACTCGATGCACTCAAACCAAGTCTGGACCTTGGTAGATCCACCAGAAGGTATAGTACCTATTGGGTGTAAATGGATCTTCAAGAGAAAGATTGGTGCAGATGGGAAATGTGGAGACATTCAAGGCTAGACTAGTGGCAAAAGGTTATAGTCAATGCGAAGGCATTGACTATCAGGATACCTTTTCCCCAGTGGCTATGCTAAAATCCATCCGCACATTGCTTGCCGTTGCAGCCTATTTCGATTATGAAATATGGCAAATGGACGTGAAAATGGCATTCTTAAATGGATATCTTGAGGAAGATATCTATATGGAACAGCCGCTAGGTTTCACATCCAGTGATACTGATCACAAGGTTTGCAAGCTGCAAAGGTCCATATATGGACTTAAGCAAGCATCTCGGAGCTGGAACACTCATTTCAATGATGTGATCAAAAAGTTTGGTTTCATCAAAAATGAAGAGGAACCATGTGTCTTTCAAAAAGGTCAGTGGGAGCGCTGTTGTCTTCCTCGTATTGTACGTGGATGACATCCTCCTTATTGGGAATGATATTCCCATGATTGACGAATAGTCAAAATTATGGTTGTCCAAGGAATTCTCCATGAAAGACCTAGGTGAAGCATCCTTTATTCTAGGAATTAAGGTCTATAGGGATAGACCGAATAGGATGCTAGGACTTTCACAGAAGATGTACATAGAGGAAAGTACTAAAGAGGTTTAGTATGGAAAACTCTAAGAGGGGATTAATACCCTTCAGACATGGTATTCATCTTTCCAAGAAGATGTGCCCTAGCACACCTGAGGAAATAGAACGCATGAGCAAGATCCCTTATGCTTCTGCAATAGGGAGCCTCATGTATGCCATGCTATGTACACGACCTGATATAGCCCATGCTGTGAGTGTCACAAGCAGATATCAGTCAAATCCAGGTGAAGAACACTGGACTTCTGTGAAATGTATCCTTAAGTACTTGAGAAGAACTAAGGATATGATGTTGGTCTTTGGTAATGGAGAACTCCAAGTCCAGGGATACACAGACTCGGATTTCATGTCCGATATAGATGATCGAAAGTCGACATCTGGGAGTCTGTTTGTGTGCAATGGTGGTGCTGTCAGCTGGAAGAGTTCCAAGCAAACCATGATAGCAGATTCCACCATGGAAGCAGAATATATCGCTGCATCAGAGGCTGCGAAGGAAGCATTCTGGTACAAGAAGTTTGCTGCAGAAATTAGGAGTAATGCCATCAGATGCCATTCCTCTATACTGCGACAACAATGGCGCCATAGCCCTTGCTAAGGAGCCGAGGTCTCACCAAAAATCCAAGCACATTGAGCGGCGATACCACCTCATCCGATTACCTCGAGAAGGGTTACGTCGAGGTCAAGAGAGTCAACTCCACAGATAATGTGGCAGACCCACTTACAAAGCCGTTGGGCCAGCAGAAGATCGAAGCCCACCTTGAGAAGATGGGACTTAGACTTGTAGCCAATTGGCTTTAGGACAAGTGGGAGATTGTTAGATATATGTGCCCTAGAAGCCAGAATTGGCTGACACTTGTAATACACTTCTAGGGGCAAAATTATAATTTTGACTATAATCAATAAAATGGGTTATTTTCTATCACATATGTGTATTTAGTGTCTGTGATACATCCTTTGAGTTAATGGTAATGATAATTCATATTTTCAAGAGTTGAAAATTTAAGACATGAATAATCATTATTAACTCATAAAATGCTCCCGACCATAGGATCATCACGAGGATGGTGATTGATCCGAAAGGTTGGTGTACAATCGCTTCTCTTTAGTAGATGAGTCTTGAGTCTACGGTGTGGAGACACCGGAGCGAGAGTACAGGTACTCGTTAGAGAACGAGGGCACTGAGCGTGACCACCTCGAGTAGTCATTAGGAAGTCTACCTTCTCGTCAATGACTGACTCGATGCTGCAGTGGTGTGTCTGGTTCTTTGACCTGAGGTGCATCGGCAGTTCACCTTGAGGGTGTTATAGTTTGACTACACCATTAACTCGATCTCCTAGCCATATGGAACCCTGAGGTGTATGTTGGCTATAGCATGTTCATTGTAGGAAAACTGGATTGCATCAAGATGGAATCTATCTACCTCGGTGGTAGAGGAGCAGCCCTATGATGATCATGAGAATCAAGTCCAGAAGCCCATGGCCATGGCAGAGTGAAATAATAGAAAGAGTTTCTATTTAGGTTTTCACATCGGACTTGAATCGAATGATTACATCATATGACAGAAACTAGGGTTTGACGAGTTCACCTTAACCCTAATCTGATCGGGGCTCAAGATAGAAGAACTTAATCACACAGGTAGCTGCACCAAGAGGTTCGCATTCAGCTCTGATGGGTTGCCACCATATACTGCTAGGTGTCACTGGTGGATTTTGGGAGCAATTAGAATGATTTAGATGATCGATCATTCTAGCTGTTCGAATCAGAAGAGTTCTGATCCATCGAAAGGAGTTTCGATGATGTCGATGATAGAGATCATGACATATCCCATTACCATACAGAACTGAACCTAACTGGGTCACACAAACAAGGGTTTGAATCTGGTGATCATCAATTGAACTGATCCAGTTCAATTGATCTGAATGAGATTCAATTAGGTTCAAGAAAATCATGCTAGCACTCGATTGAACCTAACGTTCTTCTTTTACTATCATAAATAGTTGTCCTGACTGAGCCAAAGGAGTTTGTGCTCGATCAGAGGCCTTCACTTGGTCTGACTGGAGCCTTGTCCAGGTCAGAAAAGGGTTGTCTTATTTTGTAAGACAATACCTGCCATTTTTGGTCACCTGCCATTTCTCGTCCTTTGACTTTGGTCAAAAGTTGACCTTTGACTGGTCAAATGTTGACCATTGATACTTTGACTTCTGTCCACATGTCATGCACCTATTGGAGAGCTGGTGGGGGCTTGTCCCCCTACCAGAACCTGGCAAGGAGGAGGGCGTGCACGGCGCCCAAGTAGGACTCCATCTCCTTTTTGGATTCCGATTAGACTTCTCCTAAGAACCAACTTTGACTGGTCTTAGGCATGCCATCTAAGGAGGAATCCAAGGGACTCTATTCCCACCAATCAGATTTAGATCTGATTTCACAAAGGGTTGTGATTGGTTGGGAAGAAGAGGAGTTGGATCACATAGTCTATAAATAAGACCCTGCGCCCAACTCAAAAGAGCAATTGAAAATTCCCACATGCCCCAAGGCTGCCTCTCTCCTCCTCCTCCATGCCAAGTCCATCTTCTCCCTCTCCTCTCCATGCCCAAAGTAGTTTGGGATCTTAGTTGGTGCAATCCAGATGAGAGAAAGGCGACAGAAAGCTAGAAGGCTGCGCTGCTGCAAAGGACAACTGCTGATCTTCGAAAGGTATTTTGAAGATCCTCCAAATCAGATTCAGATCTAATTTTTGGAGATGTGATAGAGAAGAAGAGGATCTCTAGATCCAGCCTGAGTGGATACCGGTAGAGGCCAGGCACTTGCGTGGCTAGATCCAGAACCTTCCGCTGCTTACAGGATCATCAACGGGTAATAGGATTACCCTACATCAAGGTAAATTAAATTTGATTTAATTTATCTAAATTTTATTTTAATTATTAAAATAATAAAATTAGATCTAAAATATTTTAGATCTGATTTAGATCAAAGAAAAAAATTTTTTTTTGAAATATATCTCTTGATCCGATCAGATCTGAACGAACCTGATCTGAAAAATCAGGATTTTCCTTCAACTGGTATCAGAGCCAAGGTTCTAAAGTATTTAGATCTAATTTTAAATTTATTTTAATTAAAAAATAAGTAATTTTAGATGTCACATGAGATGTGATCAGATCTAAAATCAGAAAAAATTAAAATTAAATGATTTGGATCTAAGATTAGAAAATATGCATGACTAGTTCTAAAATAGAATAGTTCTATAGAATAGTCTTGCATGTTTTTAATTTAATTTGATTAAATCATATTTTAGATCTATTTATTTACTATTTTTTGATATTATAATTATTATAATAATATCTAAAAAATAGCAAATAAAAATTATTTAATTTTAAACATCATATGAGATATGATTGATGCATGTCTAGACTAGTTGTAGAATAGTTCTACATAGTTGTCTAGATTAGAGTTTATTTTGATAAGATCAATTTAAATCTAATTTTTTAGATTATTATGAGATAATTTAGATCTAAAAATATGCATGATTCGATACATGAGATGTATGCAAAATATGCCATGATTAGATCTAATTTGTATATGAGATATATGATATAGATCTAAAACTGTTTTGTAGTATTACATGTTCCTGATTAAGGCATTCCTCTTGGCCGTCCGGTCATAAGAATGAAGAAGGGTTTAAAGGCCCTCTCCTTCCCATTCGATGGGGTGTTCTTATGATGTGTAGGGGTGCTGCGCGTGTTCGTCCTTAATCAGAAATCCCAAAACTTACTTTCTGCAAAACCCTAGATCCTGAAACCCTAGGATTTATTGTGCATATTTTGTTTATGAACCCTACTTAATTAAAAATTAAGATTATGAAATATTAATTAGGTCTAAAATTGAGAATTTTAGATCTAAGACATATTCATAATACTGGGTTCGGGCTTGGGTAGCTCAATTAGGTCTAAGCGGTTGATCAAACCGAATCAAGAGTTGGTTAGATGGGATCAACAATGCTTAAATTGACCAGCCTAATAGGATTAAGTCTGGGTCAAGATCGAGTCACGATCAAGCAAGACCTAATTAGGCTCAGAGGTTAGAGTCTGGATTGTAGGCTAACCCAATTGGTTCTGGCTCAATAATTTGGTGTCTAAGGTAAGTTTGGCACATACGACCGACTGATTTTTAATTGGAAGCTACTCGACCTGAATGCATTCTTGTACGAGTTAATGGCATATTCCTTCCACCGGTCTCACTTACCTGGCCATATCTGTTGACACAGTTCTGATCTGAGGTGGTCAATAATCCGAGCTAACCCATGCCACTAGGTTAGTCATAATTGTTATGACTATGACAAGTCTAGTTTAATGAGACCTGAATCAATTCTCCCTAAGAAAAGATTAAGTCTGAGGTCTTCCACCATTGTAGATGTGCGGGCCCTTCCCGGGGTTGATTGTTCTCGGCTGGATACAGTGGCTCAGTTGCACCGAAAAAATGCAACCATGTCTATTAGGCATTGGATGCTATGGGCTGGAGGATGAGTTGGGCTCAATATTTTGGATACGGTGAGAGACTCAATTAGGAATCCAGTCTATGCAAATGGTGGGTCTGACTTAACTAAGGAGTGGATCAATATTTCGGATACGGTGAGATTCATGAATTAGAGACCAAGTTTGGGTGCACCATGATTAGAGAATCATTGAACAAGAGTTGTTCACTCATTGGCTAACCCATCACCAATAACTGTTAGGTGAGGTGATGAGTCAGTTGGTGAGACCGCACCACCCACTAGAAATCATTAATCATGGAGATTTTTGCATCTCTACAGAGGGAGTGTAGGGATCCGAGAAAATAGTGGGAGCTAATTTGTTTAAAAATAAAATTTCCTAAATAAATTGGTCAAGTCATAATTACAGTATCTAACTAGAATCTTTGACTCTCTACAGGAAAAATGTCTGCGTCCAACCCATTAGGCACGTATCCTGGACACACATAGACTGACCGGACCCAATTATAAAGATTGGCTCAGGAACTACAAAATCATTTTTTGGGTTCTGAGAAGTTAACCCATGTATTGGACCAGGACCCTCCCACCTTACCAGCCCGTCCATCCACTGAACAGAGAGCGTCTCTGGAAAAATGGATAGACGAAGATAATAAGGCCAGATATTACATGTTGGGCTCGATGTCTGATGAGCTCCAGCGCCAACATGAAGATATCGGGACTGCTCGCCAAATGTTGGCTCACCTGCAGGAGATGTTTGGTGAACAGAGTCGCGCAGCCAAATATCAAGTCACGAAATGACTTTTTAAGGCTAAGATGCGTGATGGGCAGTCAGTCCAAGATCACTGTCTGATGAATGATCAAGGACATGGAAGAGCTTGAGAAGCTCGGTGTGAAGTTAGACTTGGATCTGCAGAATGATATTATTCTGCAATCCTTGACTGATGCATATGGGCAATTCATCATGAATTACCACATGCATAAACTTCAAAATTCCTTGGCCGAATTAATGAATATGCTGGTTACCGCTGAGCTTTCTATGAAAGGTTCTAAAGGCTCAGTTCTTGCTATGGAATGGACTTCTTCCAAAAGAAAGTCTTATGGAAAGAAAAAGAAGTCTGTGAAAAAGCAGAAAGGTGGAAGGATCAAAGAAGAAGAAGGCAGAGCCGAAGAAGAAAGGCCGATGTCAAAGGAAAGTGTTTCCATTGCAACAGCGACGGCCATTGGAAGCGGAACTGCCCTACTTACCTGGCCACCCTGAAGAACAAGAAGGAAGGTCCTTCTGGAGGTATGCTCGTTATTGAGTCTAACCTTACGGTTTCTTCTGCATCCAGTTGGGTGCTTGACTCTGGTTCTAGTGCTCATCTGTGCACTTCCATGCAGGGTCTTGAGGATAGCAGGAGGCTGAGGGATGGAGACATGATCCTACGCATCGGTAATGGAGCAAGAGTTGCTGCAGTAGCCGTGGGAACATACCCTCTTCGATTACCATCTGGTTTAGACTTAGTTTTGAAAGACTGTTATTATGTGCCTGCAGCTAGCAGGAATTTGATTTCTGTTTCATGCTTAGCACTAAGAAGGCTATGTGATTACCTTCTTTAAGGACCATTGTAACATTCTTTATGAAAGAAATAAAATTGCAAATGGTTTTCCTTATTAATGGTCTTTATCAGCTACATATTGATGTACCTGTTCTAACTATCGAGCAAAACGTGAATGCCAAACGACCTAGGGATAGTCCAAACGACAGATATCTATGGCACCTGAGATTAGGTCATATAGCAGAAGATAGGATCAACAAATTGGAGAAAAATGGGCTATTGAGTCCATTGACTTTCCGAGTCATATCCAACTTGTGAATCTTGTCTTCAAGGCAAAATGACTAAACTCCCTTTTGTTGGACATGGGGAGAGGGCCACAGATCTCCTTGCCCTAGTACATACTGATGTGTGCGGCCCATTTGATGTGCCGGCTAGAGGCAATTTTGTCTACTTCATTACCTTTACCGATGATCTGTCTAGGTATGGGTATGTGTATCTTATGAGACACAAGTCTGAAGCTTTTGAAAAGTTCAAAGAATTCAGACATGAAGTAGAAAAATAAACTGAAAAACCCATTAAGGTTCTTCGATCAGATCGAGGAGGTGAATACCTTAGCCGAGAAATTCCTAGACTATCTCAAGAAAAATGGCATAGTCTCTCAATGGACTCCACCAGGAACACCTCAACTCAACGGGGTTTCAGAATGGAGAAATCGGACTCTATTGGATATGGTTCGATCCATGATGAGCTTCACAGACCTCCCTGATTTCTTTTGGGGACATTCATTGTTAACTTCAATTTATCTACTGAATAGGGTTCCCTCTAAAACCGTTCCTACCACACCGTATGAGATATGGCACGGTAAGAAACCAAGTCTGAGTCATCTCAGAATTTGGGGTTGTCCGGCTCATGTCAAAAGACAACAAGCGGACAAGTTAGAGTTTAGGTCCTTTAGAGCTCGATTCATAGGATATCCTAAAGAGTCATTAGGATACTATTTCTACATTCCAGAAGACCACAATGTGATTGTGAGTCGACATGCCATCTTTCTTGAAAAATAGTTTATTCAAGATAGCGGCATTGGAAAGCAGATTAAGCTTGATGAGAAAGTCTCACAAGTACAACGAGCTAAGGACCAATTGGAACCAAATCAGGTTGAGCCAATAAGAACACTACCTCCTCCACCTCGTAGATCGGAAAGAGTTTTCCCGTCCCCCTGAAAGATACTTAGGTATTATTTCAGAGGAAAGTAGAGAAAATGTTCCTCGTAGGTAATGGTGCTCATGGTGATGATCCCAAAACCTACAACGAGGCGATATCAGATATCGACTCCGAGAAATGGCTAGAGGCAATGCAGTCAGAAATTGACTCGATGCACTCAAACCAAGTCTGGACCTTGGTAGATCCACCAGAAGGTATAGTACCTATTGGGTGTAAATGGATCTTCAAGAGAAAGATTGGTGCAGATGGGAATGTGGAGACATTCAAGGCTAGACTAGTGGCAAAAGGTTATAGTCAACGCGAAGGCATTGACTATCAGGATACCTTTTCCCCAGTGGCTATGCTAAAATCCATCCGCACATTGCTTGCCATTGCAGCCTATTTCGATTATGAAATATGGCAAATGGACGTGAAAACGGCATTCTTAAATGGATATCTTGAGGAAGATATCTATATGGAACAGCCGCTAGGTTTCACATCCAGTGATACTGATCACAAGGTTTGCAAGCTGCAAAGGTCCATATATGGACTTAAGCAAGCATCTCGGAGCTGGAACACTCGTTTCAATGATGTGATCAAAAAGTTTGGTTTCATCAAAAATGAAGAGGAACCATGTGTTTTCAAAAAGGTCAGTGGGAGCGCTGTTGTCTTCCTCGTATTGTACGTGGATGACATCCTCCTTATTGGGAATGATATTCCCATGTTGACATCAGTCAAAATATGGTTGTCCAAGGAATTCTCCATGAAAGACCTAGGTGAAGCATCCTTTATTCTAGGAATTAAGGTCTATAGGGATAGACCGAATAGGATGCTAGGACTTTCACAGAAGATGTACATAGAGGAAGTACTAAAGAGGTTTAGTATGGAAAACTCTAAGAGGGGATTAATACCCTTCAGACATGGTATTCATCTTTCCAAGAAGATGTGCCCTAGCACACCTGAGGAAATAGAACGCATGAGCAAGATCCCTTATGCTTCTGCAATAGGGAGCCTCATGTATGCCATGCTATGTACACGACCTGATATAGCCCATGCTGTGAGTGTCACAAGCAGATATCAGTCAAATCCAGGTGAAGAACACTGGACTTCTGTGAAATGTATCCTTAAGTACTTGAGAAGAACTAAGGATATGATGTTGGTCTTTGGTAATGGAGAACTCCAAGTCCAGGGATACACAGACTCGGATTTCATGTCCGATATAGATGATCGAAAGTCGACATCTGGGAGTCTGTTTGTGTGCAATGGTGGTGCTGTCAGCTGGAAGAGTTCCAAGCAAACCATGATAGCAGATTCCACCATGGAAGCAGAATATATCGCTGCATCAGAGGCTGCGAAGGAAGCATTCTGGTACAAGAAGTTTGCTGCAGAAATTGGAGTAATGCCATCAGATGCCATTCCTCTATACTGCGACAACAATGGCGCCATAGCCCTTGCTAAGGAGCCGAGGTCTCACCAGAAATCCAAGCACATTGAGCGGCGATACCACCTCATCCGCGATTACCTCGAGAAGGGTTACGTCGAGGTCAAGAGAGTCAACTCCACAGATAATGTGGCAGACCCACTTACAAAGCCGTTGGGCCAGCAGAAGATCGAAGCCCACCTTGAGAAGATGGGACTTAGACTTGTAGCCAATTGGCTTTAGGACAAGTGGGAGATTGTTAGATATATGTGCCCTAGAAGCCAGAATTGGCTGACACTTGTAATACACTTCTAGGGGCAAAATTATAATTTTGACTATAATCAATAAAATGGGTTATTTTCTATCACATATGTGTATTTAGTGTCTGTGATACATCCTTTGAGTTAATGGTAATGATAATTCATATTTTCAAGAGTTGAAAATTTAAGACATGAATAATCATTATTAACTCATAAAATGCTCCCGACCATAGGATCATCACGAGGATGGTGATTGATCCGGAAGGTTGGTGTACAATCGCTTCTCTTTAGTAGATGAGTCTTGAGTCTACGGTGTGGAGACACCGGAGCGAGAGTACAGGTACTCGTTAGAGAACGAGGGCACTGAGCGTGACCACCTCGAGTAGTCATTAGGAAGTCTACCTTCTCGTCAATGACTGACTCGATGCTGCAGTAGTGTGTCTGGTTCTTTGACCTGAGGTGCATCGGCAGTTCACCTTGAGGGTGTTATAGTTTGACTACACCATTACTCGGTCTCCTAGCCATATGGAACCCTGAGGTGTATGTTGGCTATAGCATGTTCATTGTAGGAACTGGATTGCATCAAGATGGAATCTATCTACCTCGGTGGTAGAGGAGCAGCCCTATGATGATCATGAGAATCAAGTCCAGAAGCCCATGGCCATGGCAGAGTGAAATAATAGAAAGAGTTTCTATTTAGATTTTCACATCGGACTTGAATCGAATGATTACATCATATGACAGAAACTAGGGTTTGACGAGTTCACCTTAACCCTAATCTGATCGGGGCTCAAGATAGAAGAACTTAATCACACAGGTAGCTGCACCAAGAGGTTCGCATTCAGCTCTGATGGGTTGCCACCATATACTGCTAGGTGTCACTGGTGGATTTTGGGAGCAATTAGAATGATTTAGATGATCGATCATTCTAGCTGTTCGAATCAGAAGAGTTCTGATCCATCGAAAGGAGTTTCGATGATGTCGATGATAGAGATCATGACATATCCCATTACCATACAGAACTGAACCTAACTGGGTCACACAAATAAGGGTTTGAATCTGGTGATCATCAATTGAACTGATCCAGTTCAATTGATCTGAATGAGATTCAATTAGGTTCAAGAAAATCGTGCTAGCACTCGATTGAACCTAACGTTCTTCTTTTACTATCATAAATAGTTGTCCTGACTGAGCCAAAGGAGTTTGTGCTCAATCAGAGGCCTTCACTTGGTCTGACTGGAGCCTTGTCCAAGTCAGAAAAGGGTTGTCTTATTTTGTAAGACAATACCTGCCATTTTTGGTCACCTGCCATTTCTCGTCCTTTGACTTTGGTCAAAAGTTGACCTTTGACTGGTCAAATGTTGACCATTGACACTTTGACTTCTTGTCCACATGTCATGCACCTATTGGAGAGCTGGTGGGGGCTTGTCCCCCTACCAGAACCTGGCAAGGAGGAGGGCGCACGCCACCCTTGGCGTGTGCCCAAGCTGGAGGCGCCCAGGAGTCCCTGTTGGATAGGGACTCCATCTCCTTTTTGGATTCCGATTAGAGTTCTCCTAAGAACCAACTTTGACTGGTCTTAGGCACCATCTAAGGAGGAATCCAAGGGACTCTATTCCCACCAATCAGATTTAGATCTGATTTCACAAAGGGTTGTGATTGGTTGGGAAGAAGAGGAGTTGGATCACATAGTCTATAAATAAGACCCTGCGCCCAACAAGAGATCTGATTAGATCAAGAGATATATTTCAAAAATTTTCTCTTGATCTCAATCAGATCTTGATATGTTTCAGATCTGATTCTTATTATTTTAATAAATAAAATAAAATAAGATAAATTAAATCAAATTTAATTTACCTGATTTGGGTAATCCTATTACCCTGTAGATGATCCTGATTGCAGCGGAAGGTTCTGGATCTTAGCCACGCAAGCGCCTGGCCTCTACCGGTATCCACTCGGGTTGGATCTGGAGATCCTCTTCTTCTCTATCACACCTCCAAAAATCAGATCTGGATCTGATCTGGAGGATCTTCAAAACTCTTTTGAAGATCTGCAGTCGTCCTTTTGCAGCAGCGCAGCCTTCTTGCTTTTGATCGCCTTTCCTTGATCTGAATCGCACCAACCAAAGTCCAAAACACCTTTTGGACGTGGAGAGCAAGGGGAGAAGAGACTATGGCATGGAGAAGGAGGGGAGAGGCAGCCTTGGGGCGTGGGATCTAATTGCAATTGGAATTAGGGTTGGGCGCAGGGTCTTATTTATAGACTCTTGTGATCCAACTCCTCTTCCTTCCCAACCAATCACAACCCTTTGTGAAATCAGATCTAAATCTGATTGGTTGGAATAGAGACCCCTGGATTCCTCCTTAGAGGGCGCCTAAGACCAGTCAAACTTGGATTCTTAGTAGAACTCTAATTGGAATCCAAAAGGGAGGTGGAGTCCTTGTCCAACAAGGACTCCTAGGCGCCTCCTACTTGGGCTCACGCCACCCTTGGCGTGCGCCCTTCTCCTTGCCAGGTTCTGGCAGGGGGACAGGCCCCCACCAGCTCTCCAATAGGTGCATGACATGTGGTCAAAAGTCAAAGGGTCAATGGTCAACGTTTGACCAGTCAAAGGTAGACTTTTGACCAAAGTCAAAGAACAAGAAATGGCAGGTGACCAAAAATGGCAGGTAATGTCTTACAAATAAGACAACCTATTCTGACTTGGACAACCTCCAGTCAGACCATATGAAGGCCTCTGATTGAGCACAAACTCCTTTGGCTCAGTCAGGACAACTTATTTATGATAGTAAAAGAAGAACGTTAGGTTCAATCGAGTGCTAGCACGATTTCCTTGAACCTAATTGAATCTCATTCAGATCAATTGAACTAGATCAGTTCAATTGATGATCACCAGATTCAAACCCTTGTTTGTGTGACCCAGTTAGGTTCAGTTCTGTATGGTAATGGGATATGTCATGATCTCTATCATCGACATCATCGAAACTCCTTTCGATGGATCAGAACTCTTCTGATTCGAACAGCTAGAATGATCGATCATCTAAATCATTCTAATTGCTCCCAAAATCCACCAGTGACACCTAGCAGTATATGGTGGCAACCCATCAGAGCTGAATGCGAACCTCTTGGTGCAGCTACCTGTGTGATTAAGTTCTTCTATCTTGAGCCCCGATCAGATTAGGGTTAAGGTGAACTCGTCAAACCCTAGTCTCTGTCATATGATGTAATCATTCGATTCGAGTCCAATGTGAAAATCTAAATAGAAACTCTTTCTATTATTTCACTCTACCATGGCCATGGATTTCTGGACTTGATTCTCATGATCATCATAGGGCTGCTCCTCTACCACCGAGGTAGATAGATTCCATCTTGATGCAATCCAGTTCCTACAATGAACATGCTATAGCCAACATACACCTCAGGGTTCCATATGGCTAGGAGACCGAGTAATGGTGTAGTCAAACTATAACACCCTCAAGGTGAACTGCCGATGCATCTCAGGTCAAAGAACCAGACACACTACTGCAGCATCGAGTCAGTCATTGACGAGAAGGTAGACTTCCCTAATGACTACTCGAGGTGGTCACGCTCAGTGCCCTCGTTCTCTAACGAGTACCTGTACTCTCGCTCCGGTGTCTCCACACCGTAGACTCAAGACTCATCTACTAAAGAGAAGCGATTGTACACCAACCTTCCGGATCAATCACCATCCTCGTGATGATCCTATGGTCGGGAGCTGTTTATGAGTTAATAATGATTATTCATGTCTTAAATTTTCAACTCTTGAAAATATGAATTATCATTACCATTAACTCAAAGGATGTATCACAGACACTAAATACACATATGTGATAGAAAATAACCCATTTTATTAATTATAGTCAAAATTATAATTTTGCCCCTAGAAGTGTATTACAAGTGTCAGCCAATTCTGGCTTCTAGGGCACATATATCTAACAATCTCCCACTTGTCCTAAAGCCAATTGGCTACAAGTCTAAGTCCCATCTTCTCAAGGTGGGCTTCGATCTTCTGCTGGCCCAACGGCTTTGTAAGTGGGTCTGCCACATTATCTGTGGAGTTGACTCTCTTGACCTCAACGTAACCTTTCTCAAGGTAATCGCGGATGAGATGGTATCACCGTTTGCTTGGAACTCTTCCAGCACAAACAGTCTGCCAGATGTCGACTTTCGATCATCTATATCGGACATGAAGTCCGAGTCTGTGTATCCCTGGACTTGGAGTTCTCCATTACCAAAGACCAACATCATATCCTTAGTTCTTCTCAAGTACTTAAGGATACATTTCACAGAAGTCCAGTGTTCTTCACCTGGATTTGACTGATATCTGCTTGTGACACTCACAGCATGGGCTATATCAGGTCGTGTACATAGCATGGCATACATGAGGCTCCCTATTGCAGAAGCATAAGGGATCTTGCTCATGCGTTCTATTTCCTCAGGTGTGCTGGGGCACATCTTCTTGGAAAGATGAATACCATGTCTGAAGGGTATTAATCCCCTCTTAGAGTTTTCCATACTAAACCTCTTTAGTACTTCCTCTATGTACATCTTCTGTGAAAGTCCTAGCATCCTATTCGGTCTATCCCTATAGACCTTAATTCCTAGAATAAAGGATGCTTCACCTAGGTCTTTCATGGAGAATTCCTTGGACAACCACATCTTGACTGATGTCAACATGGGAATATCATTCCCAATAAGGAGGATGTCATCCACGTACAATACGAGGAAGACAACAGCGCTCCCACTGACCCTTTTGAAAACACATGGTTCCTCTTCATTTTTGATGAAACCAAACTTTTTGATCACATCATTGAAACGAGTGTTCCAGCTCCGAGATGCTTGCTTAAGTCCATATATGGACCTTTGCAGCTTGCAAACCTTGTGATCAGTATCACTGGATGTGAAACCTAGCGGCTGTTCCATATAGATATCTTCCTCAAGATATCCATTTAGGAATGCCGTTTTCACGTCCATTTGCCATATTTCATAATCGAAATAGGCTGCAACAGCAAGCAATGTGCGGATGGATTTTAGCATAGCTACTGGGGAAAAGGTATCCTGATAGTCAATGCCTTCACGTTGACTATAACCTTTTGCCACCAGTCTAGCCTTGAATGTCTCCACATTCCCATCTGCACCAATCTTTCTCTTGAAGATCCATTTACACCCAATAGGTACTATACCTTCTGGTGGATCTACCAAGGTCCAGACTTGGTTTGAGTGCATCGAGTCAATTTCTGACTTCATTGCCTCAAGCCATTTCTCGGAGTCGATATCTGATATCGCCTCGTTGTAGGTTTTGGGATCATCACCATGAGCACCATTACCTATGAGGAACATTTCCTCTACATCCTCTGAAATAATACCTAAGTATCTTTCAGGGGGACGGAAAACTCTTTCCGATCTACGAGGTGGAGGAGGTAGTGTTCTTATTGGCTCAACCTGATTTGGTTCCACTTGGTCCTTAGCTCGTTCTGCTTGTGAGACTTTCTCATCAAGCTTAATCTGCTTTCCAATGCCACTATCTTGAATAAACTATTTTTCAAGAAATATGGCATGTCGACTCACAATCACATTGTGGTCTTCTGGAATGTAGAAATAGTATCCTAATGACTCTTTAGGATATCCTATGAATCGAGCTCTAAAGGACCTAAACTCTAACTTGTCCGCTTGTTGTCTTTTGACATGAGCCGGACAACCCCAAATTCTGAGATGACTCAGACTTGGTTTCTTACCGTGCCATATCTCATACGGTGTGGTAGGAACGGTTTTAGAGGGAACCCTATTCAGTAAATAGATTGAAGTTAATAATGAATGTCCCCAAAAGAAAATCAGGGAGGTCTGTGAAGCTCATCATGGATCGAACCATATCCAATAGAGTCCGATTTCTCCGTTCTGAAACCCCGTTGAGTTGAGGTGTTCCTGGTGGAGTCCATTGAGAGACTATGCCATTTTTCCTTAAGATAGTCTAGGAATTCCCGGCTAAGGTATTCACCTCCTCGATCTGATCGAAGAACCTTAATGGGTTTTCCAGTTTGTTTTTCTACTTCATGTCTGAATTCTTTGAACTTTTCAAAGGCTTCAGACTTGTGTCTCATAAGATACACATACCCATACCTAGACAGATCATCGGTAAAGGTAATGAAGTAGACAAAATTGCCTCTAGCCGGCACATCGAAATGGGCCGCACACATCAGTATGTACTAGGGCAAGGAGATCTGTGGCCCTCTCCCCATGTCCAACAAAAGGGAGTTTAGTCATTTTGCCTTGAAGACAAGATTCACAAGTTGGATATGACTCAAAAGTCAATGGACTCAATAGCCCATTTTTCTCCAATTTGTTAATCCTATCTTCTGCTATATGACCTAATCTCAGGTGCCATAGATATCTGTCGTTTGGACTATCCCTAGGTCGTTTGGCATTCACGTTTTGCTCGAATAATGAGCATACCTCCAGAAGGACCTTCCTTCTTGTTCTTCAGGGTGGCCAGGTAAGTAGGGCAGTTCCGCTTCCAATGGCCGTCGCTGTTGCAATGGAAACACTTTCCTTTGCCATCGACCTTCTTTCTTCGGTTCTGCCTTCTTCTTCTTTGATCCTTCCACCTTTTGCTTTTTCACAGACTTCTTTTTCTTTCCATAAGACTTTCTTTTGGAAGAAGTCCGTTCCATAGCAAGAACTGAGCCTTTAGAACCTTTCATAGAAAGCTCAGCGGTAACCAGCATATTCATCAACTCGGCCAAGGAATTTTGAAGTTTATGCATGTGGTAATTCATGATGAATTGCCCATATGCATCAGTCAAGGATTGCAGAATAATATCGTTCTGCAGATCCAAGTCCAACTTCACACCGAGCTTCTCAAGCTCTTCCATGTCCTTGATCATTGTCAGACAGTGATCTTGGACTGACTGCCCATCACGCATCTTAGCCTTAAAAAGTCATTTCGTGACTTGATATTTGGCTGCGCGACTCTGTTCACCAAACATCTCCTGCAGGTGAGCCAACATTTGGCGAGCAGTCCCGATATCTTCATGTTGGCGCTGGAGCTCATCAGACATCGAGCCCAACATGTAGTATCTGGCCTTATTGTCTTCGTCAATCCATTTTTCCAGAGACGCTCTCTGTTCAGTGGATGGACGAGCTGGTAAGGTGGGAGGGTCCTGGTCCAAAACATGTGTTAACTTCTCTGAACCCAAAACAATTTTGTAGTTCCTGAGCCAATCTTTATAATTGGGTCCAGTCAGTCTATGTGTGTCTAGGATACGTGCCAGTGGGTTGGACGCAGACATTTTCCTGTAGAGAGTCAAAGATTCTAGTTAGATACTGTAATTTTGACTTGACCAATTTGTTTAGGGATTTTATTTTTAAACAAATTAGCTCCCACTATTTTCTCGGATCCCTACACTCCCTCTGTAGAGATGCGAAAATCTCCATGATTGAATGATTTCTAGTGGGTGGTGCGGTCTCACCAACTGACTCATCACCTCACCTAACAGTTATTGGTGATGGGTTAGCCAATGAGTGAACAACTCTTGTTCAATGATTCTCTAATCATGGTGCACCCAAACTTGGTCTCTAATTCATGAATCTCACCGTATCCGGAATATTGATCCACTCCTTAGTTAAGTCAGACCCACCATTTGCATAGACTGGGTTCCTAATTGAGGTCTCTCACCGTATCCGGAAATATTGAGCCCAACTCATCCTCCAGCCCATAGCATCCAATGCCTAATAGACATGGTTGCGTCTTTCCCGGTGCAACTGAGCCACTGTATCCAGCCGAGAACAATCAACCCCGGGAAGGGCCCGCACATCTACAATGGTGGAAGACCTCAGACTTAATCTTTTCTTAGGGAGAATTGATTCAGGTCTCATTAAACTAGACTTGGCTTAGTCATAACAATTATGACTAACCTAGTGGCATGGGTTAGCTCGGATTATTGACCACCTCAGATCAGAACTGTGTCAACAGATATGGCCAGGTAAGTGAGACCGGTGGAAGGAATATGCCATTAACTCGTACAAGAACGCATTCAGGTCGAGTAGCTTCCAATTAAAAACCAGTCGGTCGTCTGTGCCAAACTTACCTTAGACACCAAATTGTTGAGTCAGAACCAATTGGGTTAGCCTACAATCCAGACTCTAACCTCTGAGCCTAATTAGGTCTTGCTTGATCGTGACTCGATCTTGACCCAGACTTAATCCTATTAGGCTGGTCAATTTAAGCATTGTTGATCCCATCTAACCAACTCTTGATTCGGTTTGATCAACCGCTTAGACCTAATTGAGCTACCCAAGCCCGAACCCAGTATTATGAATATGTCTTAGATCTGAAAATTCTCAATTTTAGACCTAATTAATATTCCATAAACTTAATTCTTAATTAAGTTGGGTTCATAAACAAAATATGCACAATAAATCCTAGGGTTTCAGGATCTAGGGTTTTGCAGAAAGTAAGTTTTGGGTTTCTGATTAAGGACGAACACGCAGCACCCCTACACGTCATAAGAACACCCCATCGAATGGGAAGAGAGGGCCTTTAAACCCTTCTTCATTCTTATGACCGGACGGCCAAGAGGAACGCCTTAATCAGGAACATGTAATACTACAAAACAGTTATTAGATCTATATCATATATCTCATATACAAATTAGATCTAATCATGGCATATTTTGCATACATCTCATGTATCAAATCATGCATATTTTTCAGATCTAAATTATCTCATAATAATCTAAAAAATTAGATTTAAATTGATCTAATCAAAATAAATTCTAATCTAGACAATTATGTAGAACTATTCTACAACTAGTCTAGACATGCATCAATCATATCTCATATGATATTTAAAATTAAATAATTTTTATTTGCTATTTATTTAGATGTTATTATAACACTTATAATATCAAAAAATAGTAAATAAAAGATCTAAAATATGATTTAATCAAATTAAATCAAAACATGCAAGAACTATTCTATAGAACTATTCTATTCTAGAACTAGTCATGCATATCTTCTAATCTTAGATCCAAATCATTTAATTTTAATTTTTTCTGATTTCAGATCTGATCACATCTCATGTGACATCTAAAATCACTTTATTTTCTAATTAAAATAAATTTAAAATCAGATCTAAACAATTTAGAACCATGGCTCTGATACCAGTTGAAGGAAAAAATCCTGATTTCCCGGTCCAGGTTCGTTCAGATCTGATCAGATCAAGAGATATATTTCAAAAATTTTTTTCTCTTGATCTCAATCAGATCTTGATATGTTTTAGATCTGATTCTTATTATTTTAATAATAAAAATAAAATAAGATAAATTAAATCAAATTTAATTTACCTTGATTTGGGTAATCCTATTACCCTGTTGATGATCCTGATTGCAGCGGAAGGTTCTGGATCTAGCCACGCAAGTGCCTGGCCTCTACCGGTATCCACTCGGGCTGGATCTGGAGATCCTCTTCTTCTCTATCACATCTCCAAAAATTAGATCTGGATCTGATCTGGAGGATCTTCAAAACTCTTTTGAAGATCAGCAGTCGTCCTTTGCAGCAGCGCAGCCTTCTAGCTTTCTGATCGCCTTTCTCTTGATCTGGATTGCACCAACCAAGATCCAAAACTCCTTTTGGACGTGGAGAGGAGAGGGAGAAGATGGTTTGGCATGGAGGAGGAGGGAGAGGCAGCCTTGGGGCATGGGAATTGCAATTTAATTGAGTTGGGCGCAGGGTCTTATTTATAGACTATGTGATCCAACTCCTCTTCTTCCCAACCAATCACAACCCTTTGTGAAATCAGATCTAAATCTGATTGGTGGGAATAGAGTCCCCTGGATTCCTCCTTAGAGGGTGCCTAAGACCAGTCAAAGTTGGTTCTTAGGAGAACTCTAATTGGAATCCAAAAAGGAGATGGAGTCCTTGTCCAACAAGGGACTCCTAGGCGCCTCCAACTTGGGCACACGCCAAGGGTGGCGTGCGCCCTCCTCCTTGCCAGGTTCTGGCAGGGGGACAGGCCCCCACCAGCTCTCCAATAGGTGCATGACATGTGGTCAAAAGTCAAAGTGTCAATGGTCAACATTTGACCAGTCAAAGGTAGACTTTTGACCAAAGTCAAAGAACAAGAAATGGCAGGTGACCAAAAATGGCAGGTAATGTCTTACAAAATAAGACAACCTTTTCTGACTTGGACAACCTCCAGTCAGACCATATGAAGGCCTCTGATTGAGCACAAACTCCTTTGGCTCAGTCAGGACAACTTATTTATGATAGTAAAAGAAGAACGTTAGGTTCAATCGAGTGCTAGCACGATTTTCCTTGAACCTAATTGAATCTCATTCAGATCAATTGAACTAGATCAGTTCAATTGATGATCACCAGATTCAAACCCTTGTTTGTGTGACCCAGTTAGGTTCAGTTCTGTATGGTAATGGGATATGTCATGATCTCTATCATCGACATCATCGAAACTCCTTTCGATGGATCAGAACTCTTCTGATTCGAACAGCTAGAATGATCGATCATCTAAATCATTCTAATTGCTCCCAAAATCCACCAGTGACACCTAGCAGTATATGGTGGCAACCCATCAGAGCTGAATGCGAACCTCTTGGTGCAGCTACCTGTGTGATTAAGTTCTTCTATCTTGAGCCCCGATCAGATTAGGGTTAAGGTGAACTCGTCAAACCCTAGTCTCTGTCATATGATGTAATCATTCGATTCGAAGTCCAATGTGAAAATCTAAATAGAAACTCTTTCTATTATTTCACTCTGCCATGGCCATGGGCTTCTGGACTTGATTCTCATGATCATCATAGGGCTGCTCCTCTACCACCGAGGTAGATAGATTCCATCTTGATGCAATCCAGTTCCTACAATGAACATGCTATAGCCAACATACACCTCAGGGTTCCATATGGCTAGGAGACCGAGTAATGGTGTAGTCAAACTATAACACCCTCAAGGTGAACTGCCGATGCATCCTCAGGTCAAAGAACCAGACACACTACTGCAGCATCGAGTCAGTCATTGACGAGAAGGTAGACTTCCTAATGACTACTCGAGGTGGTCACGCTCAGTGCCCTCGTTCTCTAACGAGTACCTGTACTCTCGCTCCGGTGTCTCCACACCGTAGACTCAAGACTCATCTACTAAAGAGAAGCGATTGTACACCAACCTTCCGGATCAATCACCATCCTCGTGATGATCCTATGGTCGGGAGCATTTTATGAGTTAATAATGATTATTCATGTCTTAAATTTTCAACTCTTGAAAATATGAATTATCATTACCATTAACTCAAAGGATGTATCACAGACACTAAATACACAGGTATGATAGCAAATAACCCATTTCATTAGATTATAGTCAAAATTATAATTTTGCCCCTAGAAGTGTATTATAAGTGTCAGCCAATTCTGGCTTCTAGGGCACATATATCTAACACCTCCAACTCTCCATGCCCAAAGTAATTTGGGATCTTAGTTGGTGCAATTCAGATGAGAGAAAGGAGATAGAAAGCTAGAAGGCTGCACTGCTGCAAAGGACAACTGCTGATCTTCAAAAAGTATTTTGAAGATCCTCCAAATTAGATTCAGATCTGATTTTTGGAGATATGATAGAGAAGAGGAGGATCTACAGATCTAGCCCGAGTGGATACCGATAGAGGCCAGGCACTTGCGTGGCTAGATCCAAAACCTTCCGCTGCTTACAGGATCATCAATGGATAATAACATTATCCTACATTAAGATAAATTAAATTTTATTTAATTTATCTAGATTTTATTTTTATTATTAGAATAATAAGAATTAGATTTAAAATATTTTAGATCTGATCAAGATCAGAGAGAAAAATTTTAAAATATATCTCTTGATCCGATCAGATCTGAACGAACCTGATCCGAAAAATAAGAATTTTCCTTCAGGCTCGGTCTCAGACTGGGTCAGTCTAGTTTCCATGCCAGGCATGTCGAACACTATTTATGACCCTTTCTTCTCCAATTTACTTTGTAGGTTAGATTTGCCTTTTTATCGTGATTTATCCTTAATTAAAATCTCTTGGAAGATGATTCCAATTTGAAATATCCTCTCTAAAATCTTGAATAACTGATGAATGGAAACACTTGGTGTTTGCGAGTACTTGAGATTTACAACTACACATCCTCACAAATAATGTTAGTAATATAATAATTTATACCCAAATACTTTTGTTATCATGAAAATCAATCTAGGGTCAACACAGAATATGCTTAGTTGATCAGATATTGCTTGAGGTTTATATAGAGACCACGATAAAGAAGCTCTGGATAAGACTGGAGAAGACTTACATAGAAAAGAATATGATCAATAAGCAATGGTTAAAGAAGCAGCTTTATAGTTCGAGGATGCCCGAAGGTGGAGATCTTGTTGCACATATCCAAAAGTTTAATCAGGTGTGTTCTGACATGATGAACTTAGATGTGAAGATAGACGAGAAAGATCGAGCACTATTGTTATTATGTTCTCTCCTAGGTTCTTATGATGGTCTCATAATAATCTTAGTTTATAGGAAGGAGACTCTAAACTATGAAGAGATTTTTGGAGTGCTCATATTAAATGAGCAAAGAAAAAAGATTTGCAAGGGAGATCCTAACTTTGAGAACTTGGCTGTGAATGTAAAATAGGAATGATCAATGGAGAAGGCAAAGGAAAAATCCAAAGGTAGATCAAAGACTCGGGATCAAAAGAAGATATTGAAATGCTATAAATATCATTAGCTTGGATACTTGAGGAGAAATCATCCCTTTCTGATGTCATAAAAAGGGAAGACCAGCAAGAGTGATGATACAGCTTTGATGAGCAGTGAAGAAAATTTGCTAGTTGTATCAGATGGATCCATAGAGTGCGATATTATCTGGACATTAGATTCAGCATGCTCACACCACTATACTTCTCATTGGGAGAAGATTGCTACCTACCAGAAGATTGATGGATGAAGTATTGGCCTTGAAGATGATCACCCGTGCAAAGTAGCTGGAGTTGACTCTATTAGGGTGAGGATGTATGATGGGATCATTCGTATATTTTCTAACGTCAAGCATATATTAGAATTGATGAAAAATCTAATTTCTTTGGGCTACTTAGAGGAGTAGGGTTATGCTTTTAGTAGCCAGGCTGGGAGTCGATGCTTGAAGATTTTCAAGAAAGCTTTAGTGGTGATGAGAGGTAGAAGATTGAGCAACAATCTTTATAGAATAGAGGCCTTAATTATGAATGATAGTGCAGAGGTGCTAGCAGTGGCATAGGAGTAGCTCTTATATCGACTGTGGCACTATCGGATGGATCACATGAGTGATCAAGGGCTTATGGAACTTAGCAGAAGAGGGATGATCCTAGCCTTGAAGAAGGAGGGCACTGATTTATGTGAGCCATGTATCCTTGGCAAATAGCATAGGATGAAGTTTGCCACTAGTTCCAAGCATAGTGAAGGAGTGCTAAATTTAGTGCACTCGGATGTGTGAAGACCAGCTTTTGTATCAGCTAGAGATGGACCAAGTATTTTATGATTTTCATTGATGACTACTTAAGAAAGATATGAAGTTATTTAATCAGAGAGAAGTCAAAGGTATTTTCCTGGTTCAAAACCTAAAGAGCTGAGGTTGAGGAGCCAGGGAGATAGAAAAAGTATCTGAGATCAGATAATGGAGGAAAGTATACAAGCCTGGAGTTCAGAAAGTATTGTGAGAAAAATGGCATCAAATACCATTACATAGTGATGATGACCTTTCAGCAAAATGGTATCATGGAAAGGATAAACCATACACCGATCGCTATCTTAGGCAGTCAAAAATAAAACCTAACTCACTACTATATAGATAGGGTGAATCAGGATCGAATCCATAGAGATTATGTTAATTGCATTTAAATTATAAATTAAAAGTGATTAAGATTAATTAAAAGTTGATTAATTAAAAAGGCTACTTAAATTAATTAAGAAAGCAAATTAAATAGCAATTAAAGTGGAGTTATAGGTATGGAGATGGATTCTCAGGATCTCAATTGATCACTTATTTGCCAGTTGGTATTCTTTTTAATATTCTTTAATTGATATCTAATCAATAAAGATATAACTTATCTTAGAGAGCATGGCCTGTACCCTTAGATCATAGCCCATCCCTTAAAGTTATAGGCTAGTCTAAATTGATTTAGATATAAGAAGAAAAGAATTAATCTAAATATAATTTATTTCAAGAGCACGAACCATACCCATAGACCATGGCTAATCCTAAGGATAATAAACTAATCCAGATTAATTACAAAAAATAAAGACATAGAGATATTATAACTAAAAATATTTTTTTATTATAAATTGAAAAGAAATATAAAAGATAGAAAATAGAAAATACCATCAAAATAAGATCACAATGATCTCCTGAGAATTAGGTGATCAACCAAACATCAAAAAGTTTCTCGCTAATATCTTCATCCTTGAACCCCACTAAAGAACCCAGGCAGTTGCTGGTTGTAGGAATTCGGAGCAGCAGAGGAGCTTTGCTAGTGGTTTTCAGGAGAAATAGAGAGAAAAGATTGAAGAAAGAATGGTTTGAGAGAGAGAATTATGGAGAGAAATAGCTTGCTGGTGGTTTTTGAAGAGGAGAGAGAGGTTTTTAGGGCCTTAGAGAAGCTGTGGAGAGGTTTAAAGGGCTTATGGAGGCTGATGTTCATTACTTTAGCTTAAGAATCTTTTTATAGAAAATAAATAATAAGAAATTAAGTTAAAATTAGAGAAAAATCAAAAAAATTGAGTCTGGATCGGATACTGCTCCTTGGAATATTTTTCTACCATCAGATTGGATCTCAATGGTCCAAATTTGACCAAAATTAGACTTCTGTAGCTTAAATAGGGCTTAGATTAATTTTCAGTCATTCGATTGAGCTTAAGATTGAATTTGGACTATTGGATGGTACTAGATCTTCCTTAATCAAGTCAGAGATGAATTTTCGCCGTTGGATCTTGATTGGCTCGCTTCCTAATCGTCTGATCGTGCAATATCAGCTGGGTACTGTTCGAATCAAAGTAGGAATCGACGTGGACCATCGAATCTCCACCAGATCGAATGCAGATCGTCCTATCATGCCTAGCACTATAGTTGTAGACTGCATGGACTGAGCACATGGAAGACCTCCGCCAATCGTCGTGTGCTATTCCTAAGAAAATTATCATTCTGCCCTTATGAGCCGCAATGGATTTTCTATAAACCCCTTAAGGGTCTATGTCTGCCACATGGTGCTCCCTGATTTGCCATGTTCGCTGAGCTAGCATGTCTACGATAGGAACCATGGACCGGTTGACCGATCTACTGTGCACCGAACTATATTTTTTTTTTACTTTTTTATTTAAAACTTTTGAGCTTCATAACTTTTTCATTTTAGCTCGGATTTGAGTAAAATTTATTTTGTTATGATCTATAAATTGAGCTCTTTTTATCCATGATCTTAGTTTCTATAAAAGATAAAATAAAAATATTAATTCTTAAGAAATAAGGATAAATTAACTAACAAATTAATACTTTTATAAATATATTTTATGTGTTTATCGCACCTCCCAACTTAAAGTTTGCTCATCCTCGAGTAAAATAGATAAATTAGTAATATATGCCGACTTAGCCTTGAAGTAAAAGTTAGGTTTAGACACTCCTAAAGGCAGCTGATACCCGGTCAGACCATTAAAGAGGTACATCGTCGGATTACCAATTCGATCCAATTAATGGTTGAGTCTTAGCCATCAAAATTTTAGAGCTCTTCTTTCACCAACTTTCCACTTTACTCTCTAAATCCTCTAACTTGACATAAGCTGGATTTATTATCTTTCTTGCAATTTAGTCCCCTTATTATCCACTTTCTTTTTTTTTTTAGATTCTTGCATCCCCATCTTTTGATACGAACCATAATGCTTACTTAGGTGAAGAGGCCCGATTACTCAGTGAAAACCCAGTATTTCTTTTTTTTTTTATAAATAGTTTCTAAGGGATACTTTTGCATAGTTTGACCTTTCCACCCAACTCTCATGAAGTAGATTTTTTATTAGATCAGTAAGAAGAAGGTACTAGAATCACTCTTAAAATTTAGTCTGGTCTAAATCCTTCCATTTATTAGATTTTTTTAATACTTTATTCCTTAGTAGCTCTAAAATTTTCTAGACTGTTAATCACTCATTAATTAGGATGCCTAATTAACTTTTAATCAAAATAAAGTTTAGGTATATAAAGCTAATTATTTTAAATCATACTTGAGGACTCCTAAGTTTAAAGTTAATTATCCTTCCCCCAACTTAATTTCCATTATCCTCAATGAAAGAAGAGAAAAACCAAAAGTATTTATCAAGGAGGGGTACCACCTAGTTTATTATGTGCAGGTCCCTTAGGTTGATCATCTTTTTTGGTTTTCTACAAAAATAAGAATAAAGAGAAAAACTAGAAAGCGGGAAAATAAGACGATAGGTTGGCTTCCAACAAGTGCTAAGTTTAATATCTTCAGCCAGACTAAGTCAAAAGTTTATGATGGTTTATAGATCGATTCAACTAGATCCATAGACTCAATTTGCTCTCCATCCTTTATACCATCCATATAAAGTTTGATCCATTGGCCATTAATCTTAAAAGTATTTTCCTATTTTGGATCTCTAAGTTCTACGGCTCCATGGAAAAAAACTTGGATCACAATAAATGGTCCGTCCGAATGTGAGCGAAGTTTTCCAGGGAATAGTCTTAACCTAGAATTAAAGAGCCATACTTTTTGGTTAGGTTCGAATGTTTTCCTTGAGATGATTTTATCGTGGTAAGCTTTGGTTTGAGCCTTATAGACTTTAGTACTTTTGTATAACTCATTACGTAACTCTTCTAATTCATTTAATTGTAGTCTTCCTTTTGACCCCACGCATTTCATATCAAAATTAAATTTTCTTATTGCCCAATATGCACGGTGCTCTAATTCTATCGGTAAATGATAAGATTTTTCAAAAACAAGCCGATAAGAAGACATTCCTATAGGAGTCTTGTAAGTAGTATGATAGGCCCATAGTGTATCTTCCAATCTCTCAGACCAATCTTTACGATTGAGCATAACCATTTTCTTTAAGATCTTTTCTTATTTCTCTATTTGAGACTTCAACTTGTCCACTGGTCTGGAGGTGATATGGGGTGGCTATTCTATGTGTGATCCCATATTTCTTCATTAAAGCTTCAAATTGCCTATTTATGAAATGCGTACCTCCATCACTAATTATAGCCCTGGGACAACCAAACTGATTTATGATATTTTTATGGATAAACTTGATTACCACCTTATGATCATTGGTTTGTGTTGCTATGGCTTCTATCCACTTTGAAATATAATCTACTACCACCAGAATATACTCATATCCGTATGAAGAAGGAAAGGGGCCCATAAAGTCAATTCCCCAAACATCAAAAATTTCAACCACTAAAATTGGGGACAAAGGCATCATATCATTCCTAAAAATATTCCTTGTTAGTTGACATCTTAAACAATTATGGTAGAAATCATGAGCATCTTTAAATAATGTTGCCCAGTAAAATCCACATTGAGGCACTTTTGCTATCATTTTCTTTTCGCTAAAATATCCCCCACAAGCTAATGAATGGCAAAAAGTTAGGATACTTTGAAATTCACTCTTAAGGACACATCGTCGGATGATTTGGTCTGGGCAAATTTTGAACAACTCAGGTTCTTCCCAAAAATAGTGTTTTACTTGGGAAAAGAATATATTTTTCTCTTGTTGGATCCAATGGGATGGGACTTGTCCTATTGTCAAATAATTAACTATATGTGCAAACCAAGGAAGTTTATTAGAAGATGTTGAGAAGAGTTGTTCATCAGGGAACCTATCTCCAATGCTTTCACTATTGTGTTCTACCAAGATCTTCAAGATATGATCTGCTACTATATTTTAGAAACCCTTTTTATCTAAGATTTCGAGATCAAATTCTTACAACAAAAGGACCCATCTAATCATCCTAGGCTTTGTATCCTTCTTTGAAAGCAGATATTTCAATGCAGCATGGTCAGAGTAGACTAAGACCTTGAAGCCCAAAAGGTATGACCTAAATTTCTCTAGGGCAAACACAACTGCTAGCAATTCATTTTTGGAGGTGGTGTAGTTCAATTGAGCATCCGAGAGAGTTTTGCTAGCATAGTAAATTACATGAGGTTTCTTATTGAATCATTGCCCTAATACTGCCCCGATCATAAAATCAAAAGCATCATACATAATTTAAAATGGTAGGGTCCAATCTGCTAGTTTGATAATTGGTACAGTAGTCAATGCTACTTTAAGTTTATTATAGGCGGCTAAACAGTCTTCATTAAAATCAAAGGAATTATCTTTAGCCAAAAGATTGCATAAGGGTCAAAAAATTTTGCTAAAGTCCTTAATAAAGCACCTATAAAATCCTACGTGTCCTGAGAAAGATCGTACTTGTTTAACCGATATTGGGGGTGGTAGTTTTAATATTATCTCAACTTTAGCTTTGTCCACTTCGATCCCCTGCTTAGATATAATATGATTGAGTACGATTCCCTCATGAATCATAAAATGGCTCTTTTCCCAGCTTAATACTAGATTCGTCTCCACACATCTTTTAACTACTTTAGTTAAATTTTGGAGACAAACATCAAAAATAGAGCCAAAAATAGAGAAGTCATCCATGAAAACCTCAAAAAATTTATAGACCATGTCAGAAAAAATCACCATAATGCACCGCTGAAAAGTGGCTGGTGCATTGCATAGTCCAAAAGGCATTCTATGGAAGGTAAAAGTACCAAAAGGACAAGTATAGATGGTTTTCTCTTGGTCCTCTGGAAATACAGGCACTTAATTGTATCCTGAATATCTATCCAGGAAGCAGAAGTAACTCTGACTCGCTAACCATTTTAGAATTTGATCAATGAAAGATAATGAAAAGTGATCTTTCCTAGTCACAATATTGAGTCGCCTATAATCTACACATACTCGCCAGCTAGTTATTGTACGAGTGGATAATAACTCACCTTTATTATTTTCTACCGTAATGATACCCGATTTCTTAAGCACCACCTGAGTCGGGCTGATCCACTTACTATCACAAATTGGGTAGATAATGCCTGCATCTAGCCATTTTATTACTTCTTTTTTTACTACCTCCCGCATATTTGGATTCAACCTCCATTGCATGTCTCTATGTGGTTTGGCCTCTGCCTCATAATGTATATGTTGCATGCAGACAGAAGGATCAATGCCTTTCAGATCAGCAATTGTCCACCCTATGGCCTCTTTATGCTCTTTGAGCACTCCTACAAGTTGTTCTTCCTGGCCAGTAGTTAAGTTAGAGGATATGATTACCAAAAGGGTCTCATCGGGTCTGAGAAATAAATACTTTATTGTGTCAGAAAGAGGCTTTAACTCTAAAGTAGGTGGTGCTTCTAGGGATGGTACTAGAGAGCTCGATTGAGTCGGTAATTGTTCATACTTTACAGTCCAGGAAGGAGTGGTGCTAAAATTGGATGGCTCTAAAAGTGCATTAACCTTTCTCGTGTACACATCAATGTCAAAATTATCCACTCCAAAGTGTGCTAAGCATGACTATAAAGGATCCGAGTCGAGCACAGTAGGAGTTTTATCTTCTAAAACTTCCTCTAGTAAATTGATTTCACTATGATCGAAAGTGGGTGGTCCTTATGTAGCATTAAAAATATTCAACCTCAGCTTTTTGTTCCCAAAAGATACATCCATAACCTCAGTTCTATAGTTTATGCATGCATTGGTAGTTGCAAGGAAGGGTCTTCCTGGAATGATAGGTACTTGGCTGGGGTTGCTACCAGATTCCATGTCTAGCATCAAAAAGTTTATAGAAAAGTAAAATTCATCTACTTTGACTAGCACATCTTCCAACATTCCACGAGGTACCTTAATTGATCTATCAGCTAACTATAGGGTTACCATTATGGGTTTCAATTCTCCAAATCCAAAAGGATCATAAATAGAACTTGGGAGAAGATTAACATTTGCACCCAAATCTAACAATGCTTTCTTAATGGTCAGATCTCCTATGACACAGGATATGATTGAGGTACTAGGAACCTTAAGTTTGGATGGAGTTATTTGTTGAATGATAGAGCTAGCTTATTCAGTTAAGTGGACTTTCTTAGGTGTGCGTGCTTTAGTTCTTCTTTTCTGAGTGCATAAATCTTTGAAAAATTTGGTATATATTAAGACTTGTTTAATAGCATCAAGAAGGGATAAATTAATTTGCACTTATTTAAATAATTCAAGCATTTCATTCATTTTAATGCCCTTCTTGTCTAAAGATAGAGGAGATTCTAAAGCACTGGGGTATGGAGCCTTGGGTAAAGGTGCTAGGTCAATAGGTTTTTCTCTCTCTTTAATTTTATTTTTCTCTGATTCAGCTAGTTTTAATGGTTTAGAATCTTGAGTTGTTTTAGGCTTGTTTATGGTTTTCCCGCTTCTAAGGGTCATAACAGACTTGGCATGTTCTGGAAAAATTTTTGGGCTAGTGGAGCTTTCAGCCATGTACTATCCTTTTGGGTTATTAATGGATTGACTTGGAAGTTTTTCTTCCTTTCTTTTATTCAAAGCAGTGGCTAATTGACCTATTTGAGTCTAAAGCTTGGCTATTGATTGACAGTGGGAGTGAAGGAGTTGGATGATTTTTTCCTCAATGGTAGAAGGATGTGAATTTTGTGCAATTTATGGATATGAAGCTGGTTTGTAAGCTACCTCAGTGTAATTAGGTCTAGGTACTGGTGGCCTAGCAGCAAGTTGTTAGGCCCAAGAAAAGTTTGGATGATTTTTTCAACTTGAATTGTAGGTGTTGGAGTAAGGATTGTATCCTAGCCTAAAGCTATTCTGAGTTTATGCTTGATTTACTTTTTCGTGTATAAACTCAGGAAATTAGGATGCAGTAGGACAATCATAAATAGAGTGTGTAGGATTTAAACATATTGAACACACATCTGAGATGGGTGTGGGTGGAATACTAGTGGGCATTGCTTGTAGTAGTCGGTCCATCTTTTGGGATAATTCATTTACTTGGCTGTAAAAATCTATCGAGCTACCAATTTCATAAATTCCACTCCATTTTGGTCCAAACATAGGAAGGACTCTCCTGGCAGCAGATATATGGTGTAATGAATTTTTGCTTAAAATTTCAAACAATTGCTAGGCTTCTTGTTTGCTTTTTAGCATGAAGGTTCTGCCATAAGATGCATCAACTATCTGCTGGTGCTTCTCTATCAAGCCATCATAGAAGGACTGGACTAGTTGCTACTTGGGTACCACATGGTGCAGGCATTTTCTAATCAGTTCTATTAACCTCTCCCAAGTCTCATGAAACATTTCTCCTTCTAATTGGGAAAAACTAGTTATAGCCTTTCTTATTTGATTAGTTTTTCCTATTGGAAAGTACTTTTTGAGGAATTTCTTTTGAAGTTGATCCTAGGTTGAAACAGTTATAGTATCTAAGGAGTTTAGCTAATATTTGGCTTTGTCCTTCAATAAGAAGGAGAATAATTTCAACCTAAGGTCATCATTAGAGAAATTGCGAATTTTAACTGTTGAGCATATTTCTAAGAATTTATCAAGGTATTTGTGTGGGTCCTTATTGGCAAGTCGATAAAAAGATGGGAGCATCCGAATAACACTAGACTTGATTTCATACGGTGTAGCTTCTACTGGAGGAGCTTGAATGTAGGGAGAGTATGTGTATGTGGAAGGAGTAAAGTACTCCTTCAATTATTTAAGTGGATCGTTCTTTTGATTTCGGTCCATGTTTTTGGGTCTGTTAGCTCTAAGGGTTCTCTTGATTTCAGGATCTAAGGGTTGAATTTTAGGTTGCAATGAATGATGTCCGAGCATAAACCTTACAATTAAACCTTAGAGCAGTATTAGAAAAATATTAATTAATTTTTTTAGGATTATTTTTTATAAAATAAAAAGAGATAAAAGAAATTCTAAAGATGAGAGCCTAGAGAGTCCTAAGACTAAGAATTAGATGCAAAAAGTTTAATTAGGTTTGATGTTTGTGGGTTAGCAATCAAGTTATGCAATCAATCCTGACTAAGAATTATACTAGATCTAGACAACTCCTAACTGCCAAGATTTTCTTCAAGCCCTCCAAGTAAAGAATCAGCCAATCAATTGGCCAGGTAAATATAAGATTGGTGGGAGTCTCTCCGTTGCTTGTCTTAGACACCAATTGTGCTTGGCTAGGTAAGCTAATGAAACCAATTAAGCAACCACCTTCCTTCAGGCCCAGTCGTCCCTGAACCAGTTGCCTTAGACACCAATTGAATTAACTAATCCTAATCTGATCTAACTCTTTGGGTTCTTTGTCCTAATGAGCTCGTGTATCCTTAGGAGTCAATGTCTAATAAATTTTAGAACTAAGATTTGGGTCAATACAGTATGAAGGTTTGTAATTTTTGGGCTAAGGAAGGGTGATCAAATCCCCACCTTATCTTGTTTAATTGGGTTTAGCGCCCTTAAAGTATCTTATGATGATGAGATGCGAAAAGTCAAGATGTCCAAGTAAAGTGAAACACGCAAATTTAAATTAATTAGGTTTACTTGTTAGGTTTTGTTATTAAGTCTCTAAATCCGAAACAGCTTATGCGATGTCAATGAATTTTTTTTAAAAAAAATTTAAAATTTTTATTTTTTAAAATTTTTTATTTTTTAATTTTATTTTATTTTATTAATTTTTTTATAATTTTATTTATTTATTTAAAGTAATTAAATCATGATCTTCGGTAATGGTGCCAAAATTTGATCGCTGTCGTAGACGGTCAAAAATAAAATCTAACTCACTACTATATAGATAGGATGAATCAGGGTCGAATCTATAGAGATCGTATTAATTATGTTTAAATTATAAATTAAAAATGATTAAGATTAATTAAAAAGGCTACTTAAATTAATTAAGAAAGAAAACTAAATAGCAATTAAAGAGGAGTTGCAGGTATGGAGATGGATTCTCAGGATCTCAATTGATCACTTATTTGATAGTTGGTATTCTTTTTAATATATTTTAATTGATATCTAATCAATAAAGATATAACCTATCTTAGAAAGCACAACCTGTATCCTTAGATCATGGCTCATCCCAAGGATAATAAATTATTCAAGATTAATTACAAGAAAATAAAGACACAAAGATATTATAACTAAAAATATATTTATAATAAATAAAAAAAATATATAAAAAATAAGAAATAGAAAATACCATCAAAATAAGATCGCAATGATCTTCTTAGAGTTAGGTGATCAGTCGGACATCGAAAAGTTTCTCATTGATATCTTCATCCTTGAACTCCACTGAAGAACCCGGGCAGTGGCTGGTTGCAGGAATTTGGAGTAGGAGAGTTGCTTTGGTGGTGGTTTGTAGGAGAAACGAAGAGAAAAGGTTGAAGAAAGAAAGGTTTGAGAGAGAGAATTAGGAAGAGAAATAGCTTGCTGGTGGTTTTTGGAGAGGAGAGAGGTTTTTAGGGCCTTAGCGAAGCTGTGGAGAGGTTTAAAGGATTTATGGAGGCTGATGCTCGTTACTTTAGCTTAGGAATCTTTTTATAGAGGAGAAATAATAAGAAATTAAGTTGAAATTAGAGAAAAACCAAAGAAATTGAGTTTGGATCAGATTTTGCTCCTTGGAATAATTTTTTATCATCAAATCAGATCTCAATGGTCCAGATTTGACCAAAATCGAACTTCTATAGCTTAAATAGGGCTCAGATTAATTTTTAGCCATTCGATCGAGCTTAAGATTGAATTTGGATCATTGGATAGCACTGGATCTTCCTTAATCAAGTTGGAGAAAAATTCTAGCCATTGGATCTCGACCGGCTCGCTTCTTGGCCATTCGATCATGCTATATCAGTTGGGTACTGCTCGAATCAAAGCAAGAATCGACGTGGATCGTCGGATCTCCACCGAATTGAATGCAAATCTTTTGATCGTGCCTAGCACTGTAGCTGATGACTGTGTGGACCAAGCACATGGAAGACCTCTGCCAATCGTCGCATGCTATTCTTGAGAAAATTATCGTTCTGCCCCTATGAGCCGTGATGGATTTTCGGCGAATCCCTTAAGGGTCTACGTCTGCCATGCGACTCTCCCTGATTCACCATGCTCGCTGAGCTGGCTAGTCTATGACAAGAACCGTGGATCGACTGACCAGTCTACCATGCACCGGACTATATAAATATATTTTTTATTTAAAACTTTTGGGCTTCATAACTTTTTTATTTTAGTTTCAATTTGAGTAAAATTTATTCCATTATGATCCATAAATCGAGCTCTTTTATTTATGATCTTCTTTTCTATAAAAGATAAAATAAAAATATTAATTTTTAGTAAATAAGGATAAATTAATTAATAAATTAATACTTTTATAAATATATTTTATGTGTTTATCTGACTGAGAAGGAACAAAATTTGAGGATACAAACATCACTTCCAAAGTCTTTTTGGGGTGATGCCTTAATATTTTTTTATTTTCTTGTTAATAGGTCCTCTCACCGCAAGCTGAATGGAGGCATTCTATAGGAGGTCTAGAGTGGGAAGAAGATGAAGCTTGGCCACCTAAAGGTCTTTGGTTGCCCTATCTATACTCATATGGAGGCAATCGAGAGGAGCAAGTTGGATCCTAAATCTCAAAAGATGATCTTTATTAGATATCTACAAGGAGTTAAGGGGTACCAACTATGGAATCCTAAAGCACAAAAGTTAGTAATCAATAGGGATGTTATCTTTGATGAGAAGACTATCTTGGAGAGATCTGAGAGTATAGGTGGAATTAGAAAAATGAAGGTGAACAGTGGTGGCCAGTCAATGGAAGATGACATGCAGTCTATATCCACTTATAGAAGTATTTCTATTGAGGTGAAGTTGGGTAGAAGAATATTTACTTAGATGGGAGACTAGTATGGAGGGCCTGCTATTCAAGTAGAGGTATAGGAGCAGCCATAGACTTCAGGTAAGAGTAATGTGCCAGTGGAAGTGGCTTTACATAAGCTCCATCATACTATCAGAAGATCGATCATATATGACATTGACGAGGTTATCTTCTATGCTCTCATCACTGCTAATGGAGATCTAGAGAACTACATAGAGGCTATGGAATGTAAAGATCATGAGTCATGGATGCAGGCCATGATGGAGGAGATGGAATCATTAGAAAAGAATCAGACATGGCAGGTAGTGGATCTTCCAAAAGGTGCTCGGCCTATTAGCTCAAAATAGATGTTCACTAAGAAGAGGAACCTTTAGAATAAGATGG
Source organism: Cocos nucifera (assembly GCA_006176705.1). NCBI lineage: Eukaryota > Viridiplantae > Streptophyta > Magnoliopsida > Arecales > Arecaceae > Cocos > Cocos nucifera. The sequence goes on from QRFJ01005685.1 coordinate 37,687, forward strand.
AGTCAGTTTTAAAGCAAGACTGATAGCAAAAGGATACTCATAAAGAAAAGGATAAATTACACTGAGGTTTTCTTTTTTGTGGTATGTCATGCATCTATTCGGTTTTTGCTGTCATTGGTGGCACAACATAATATGGAATTGGAATAAATAGACATGAAAATAGCCTTCCATCATGGAACTTTGGCGGAAAGGATCTACATGAGGTAGCCAAATAGTTTCATGGCGATTGGATAGGTGGAGAAGGTCTATTTACTCAAGAGGTCATTGTATAATCTAAAACAATCCCCCCATCCATGATATCACAGATTTGATAGTTTTGTTTTGAATTTAGAATCTAGCAAATGTGAACATGATTGCTATATCTATGTCAAGGATGTAGATGATAAGGATGCTCTATATCTGCTATTCTATGTAGATGATATGCTTATAGCTAGTAGAAGCATAAAAGCTATGAAAAGGTTGAAAAAAGCATTATCATCTGAATTTAAGATGAAGGATCTGGATCCAGCAAAGAAGATCTTTGAAATAGAGATTTGCAAGGATAGATGCAAAGGAGTACTCCATTTGTCAAAAGGAAGATATGTCTAGAAAGTTCTGAAAAGATTTGATATGGAGAATGCCAAACCTATAGAGACACCATTGTGGAGCCATATATCTCTCTCCGAGTGTCGAAGCTTCCAGTCAAAAGAAGATAGAGAATATATGGATAGAGTCCCTTATGCTAATGTTGTAGGTAGTTTGATGTATACCATGGTGTGCTATAGATAAGATATAGCACACACAGTGAGTTTGGTTAGTAGGTACTTAGCTAACCCTAGGAAAGAACACTGGAAAGCATTGATGTAGATACTAAGATATCTACAATGATAAGAGACTATGGTTTGGTGTTTAATAGGCAGCCAAGAGGATTTGAAGAACAATCCATGGAGATGTATGGAGTTTTAGGTCTTGCAGAAGAATTTGTAAAAGCAAACTATGATGGTGATCTTGATACAAAGAGGTCTACTACTAGATACCTCTTCTACATGTTTGCTGGACCGGTGTCTTAGAGATCAACCCTTCAACCAATCATAGCCTTGTCTACCATAGAGGCCGAGTACATTAGGATTATAGAGGCTATAAAGGAAGCTCTTTGGCTTAGGAGGCTAATTGTTGAGATGGAGATCGAGCAGAGCAAGGTTACACTATACAGTGAAAGTCAGAGTGCTATGTAGCTGGCATAGAATCTAGTCTATCATGCACGCACAAAGCATATACACATGAGATACCACAAGATGAGGAAGTTGATGGAGGAGGGTGAAGTAGAGCTGATAAAGATCCATACTAAGGAGAATCGGTTGGATGCACTCATGAAGGAACTCTACAGAGATAGCTTTCAAATATGTGTGGCATGGATAGGCCTCTTAGGAAGAGCTGAGTTTACAAAAACTTGAAAGCACCAAGGTGGAGAATGTGAGATCAGGTTTGATGCTCCCAAGCCTTAAGAACATAAGAAGAAAGGTCATGGAAGGATGGGAGCAAGCCGATAAAGAAATTAGCCTAAAAAAGTAGAGTTTCAGAAACTTAGTCGACTCATCCTAAGACTAGGTTGGCTAAGTTGAAAGATAGGCCAACCCAGTCTAGGACTGAGTCGGCTATATCTTAGAGAAAATTTAAATAGAAAGCAATATTTTCAGGACTATTAGCATGGTACATATCTTGGTTGGCTCAGTGATTTTGTGAGCCAACCCAGTTGCAGCTTAGTCAACTTAGTCTTAGACTGGATCGATACAGTGATGCAGGATCAGTTTTGTATGTGGGTTTATTTAGGTTTGGGAAGCTTTTCTTTGGGTTTGAGGCTTGACCCTATTGTATAATATATATACAGAAAATAGGTCAAGATTTATGTAACATGGAAAAATATTGAATAAAAGCTCTTTTCTCGCAAAATCTTTTGTTCTCTCTTTCTCTTGAATCCATTATTCTTGCTTCCATGTAGATCCTAGAAGAATTCTTTCCTTTTTGTTGGCTAATCACCAGTGGCCACACCAATCCATGAGAGGGACATATCGCCAACATGTACAAATGTCTAACTTGAATCTCTACTCTCATAGTTAAACCATGTCAGCTTCAAACCCTTTAGCCTGCATCCTAGAGTCCAATTATTTAACTAGAATAAATTTTAAAGATTGACTCAAAACCTCAATATAATCTTGATATCCAAGAAAATAGCATATGTACTTGACTAGGACACCCCAGCTTTACTAACCCATCCTAATCTTAAGCAGAGAGCAAGACCTAATAAGTGGACAGATGATGACAATTGGGTTAAGTACTATGTGCTGGCTTCCATGTCAAATGAGCTGCAGAGCCAGCATGAGCACGTGCCCACTATCAGGAAAATAATCACTCACCTGCAAGAGTTGTATGGTGAGCAGAGCCACACTATGCATTTTGAATTATCCAAAATACTTTTCAACCTAAAAATGCATGAAGGACAGTCGATCCACAATCATTGTTTGCTAATGATCAAGGACCTAGAGGAGCTATAGAAGCTCAAGCTACTGATGCAGAAGGAATTGCAAGTGGATTTGATCCTATAATACCTTATGAGTCCATATAGTCAGCTTATCATAAATTACAATATGAACAAGTTTGACTGTATCCTACCTGAACTGGTCAATATGTGTTGAGACATCACGATGGCATCACCTAGCTTGGATACCAATTATTGTTCCATGGTACTGCTCTGACTTCATGTTGTAAAAAATTTAGGATCTTTAGCATGGACCACAGGAGACTTTTGACGTTCTTTAAGGCAGCATATCATAGATCCACCACCTAGATCTATGCTGGGGTGCCCCCTCCTTGGGCTTAAGGGAGGCGCCCCCTCCCTCTAGAGCTTCTTTAAGAACCTAAGGCAATAACATAAGAGAGAAGAGAGATTGAGGAAGAAAAGATCTATATTGATTGCTTCAATGAAAATCCTAATACAACCTATGTATTTATACATAGCCATTAGGCTTGACCAAAAATTCTCCTAGCTAACCCAATACATGAAAGTACTCATCAAGCCAATGTACATCCATATCTTCCATGCTCTCATCCTCTAGATCTAAACCTGAACCATACATGAGTTAGCCTTCTTAAGACCTCTTAAATCAGCCTTAAGACCCCTAGAATAAGTCCCTATCCTAGCCCCAAACAGATCCTCGCATAACTTTATCCATGCATTGGGCTGGCTCAATCTCAGCACTGAGCTGGCTAACCTGAGATTGGGATGGCTTAGTTTCAGACTGAGCCAACCTAGTTGCATATCGTGCCTGCAGTCCCGAATGTGTATCTCTCTATTTGGCTGTCCATCGAGACTTAGCTGATCTAGTTTTTGATAGAGTTGGCTAACCTATAGAAAAACTCCTTCTCTGCAGTTTTCATGTACCGACTTTGGTTTCTTGCTCCACCTTATATCCCAGGTCTCTGAAGCACCAACCAAGCTCCTCAAGATCCTCAACAATTGAACCTCAAGCCTTTGGAGGGCTAAACACCGACTTTACCAAAGGACAACTTCTATTCTAGCCCTAGGACCACACCTATCCTAGTCTCCTAGAGTCAAAACCCTCACTCCTCCCTATGAGCTCAAAATTAGTGCTCCCAATTCTTGGAAATATGAAAAGATAGGTTATAGAAAGATGGAAGCAAGTCGAAAGAGAAATCAGCCCAAATAGCTAAGTTCAGAAACTGAGTCAGCTAAGCTAGGAACTAGGCTGACACAGTCTAGGACTAGGTCGGCTATGTCTTAGAGAAAAATTTAAATAGAAAGCAGCATTTTTGGACTGTTGGCATGGTACATACAACTGGATCGGCTCAGTCTCAGACTGAGCAGACCTAGTCGCAGGTTAGCCAGCTCAATTTGAAACTAGATCGGCTCAATTTTTATGGGTTTATTTTGTGTATGTGGGATGTTTGAATTTTAGAAAATTCTTCTATAAACTTAGGGCATGACCCTTTTGTAAAGTATAAATACTAAAAATAGGTCAAGGTTGTATATGATACTGAATTCATTGAAGAAAGCTCTTTTCTCCTAGAAAACTCTTGTCCTCTCTTTCTCTCTTTTCTCTTGAATCCATTATTTTGCTTCCACGTTGATCCTAGGAGATTATTCCTTATTGCTTGGCTAATCACCAGTAGCCATGCCAGTCCGAGATAGGATAGTTTATCCCAATAATTAGAATCAGAGCAGTGTTGCGTGGAAGGAAGACACATAGGGTTACTACATGCAGAATCTATTGCACCAAGTTTTGTCCAAAATCTTCTTATTTCATCATTATTTATCTCTAGATTAATGTGGAGATTGGTTACATGGAGGGACGGTGATATAGATGGTTGAAAAGAGGATATAGGATATTTAGATCTTCTTTGAAAGATAGTGTTACTGGTGTGTGATCAAAGAAGGGTGTTAGGAATCTGTTCTTGACTTGTTTGAAGTCATAAAATCGAGTGGATTCAAGGTAAATTTTGAAAAGTTTGATGACAAGGAAAATTTTACTCTATGGCAGCAAAAGATAAAGGACTTGTTAGTTCAGTAGAGGATCTACAAGGTTTTGACAAGAAAAAGGTCGGAAAAGATCAATGTTGAGGATTGGAAAGAGTTGAAGGAATTTGCTTTCAGCACAATTTGGATGTGTTTGGTCGATCAGATTTTGCCTAAGGTTTGCACAAAGACTATGGCAAAGAAGCTCTGGATGAGACTGAAAAACACATACATGGGAAAGAACATGACGAACAAGATATGGTTGAAGAAATAGTTGTATAGCCTGAGGATGCCCAAAGGTGGAGATCTTGTTGCACATATCCAAAGGTTCAATCAAGTGTATTTTGAGGTGATGAGTTTGGATGTGAAGATTGACGAGAAGGATCAGGCATTGCTGCTGTTATGTTCTCTCCCAGGTTCGTATGATGGTCTCATAACAATGTTAGTTTATGGAAAGGAGACCCTAAACTATGAAAAGGTTGTTGGTGAGCTCCTCCCAGGTTCGTATGATGATCTCATAACAATGTTAGTTTATGGAAAGGAGACCCTAAACTCTGAAAAGGTTGTTGGTGAGCTCAGATCAAATAAGCAAAGGAAGAAAATCTGCAAGGAAGATCCTAAGTCTGGGTTCTTAGCTGTGAATGAAAGATAGAGAAGATCAAAGGACAAAGCAAGAGGAAAATCCAAGGATAAGTTGAAGTCTCGGGATTTGAGGAAGATATTGAAATGTTACAAATGTCGTCAGCCTAGACACTTGAGGAAAGATTGTCCCCTTTTGAGATCAAAAAAAGAAAAGGCTAGTAAGGAAGATGATACATCTTCTACGAGTAGCGGAGAAGACCTGTTAGTTGCATCAGATGGATCTATATAGTGTGATACTATATGGATATTGGATTCAGCAAGCTCGCACCACTATACTTCTCATTGGAAGTGGTTTGCTACGTACCAAAAGGCCGATGGTGAAAGTGTCAACTTTGGAGATGATCATCCATGCAAAGTAGCTGGGGCTAGCTCTATCAAGGTGAGGATGTACGATGGGATTATTCCTACATTATCAAATATCAGGTATGCACTAGAATTGAAAAAGAATTTGATTTCTTTGGGTTACTTGGAGGAGCTGGATTATGCTTTTAGTAGTCAGGCTAGTCAGGCTAGGAGTGAATGTCTGAAAATTTTCAAGGAAGCTTTGGTGGTGATGAGAGGTAGAAGACTGAGTAACAATCTTTATAGAATGAAAGACTCAATGATGAATGATAGTGCAGAGGTGCTAGCAGTGGCATAGAAGGAGCTAATTTTATATCGACTATGGCGCTATCGATGGGTCATATGAGTAACCGTGAGCTTACTGAACTTAGCAGAAGAGGTATGATCCTAGCCCTAAAGAAGAATGATAGATTTATGTGAGCCATGTATCATTGGCAAATAGCATAGGATAAAGTTTGCCAGAAGTACCAAGTGCAGTGAAGGAGTGCTAGATTTAGTGCACTCGGATGTGTAGAGACTAGCTCCTATATCAGCTAGAGGTGGAGTAAAGTATTTTATCATTTTTATTGATGATTTCTCAAGGAAGTGTGGGTTTATCTGATTTGAGAAAAAATCAAAGGTGTTTGCCCAGTTCAAAGCCTGGAGAGCTGAAGTAGAGAAGGAGTCAGGGAGACGGGTAATGTGTCTGAGGTTGGACAATGGTGAGGAGTATACTAGCCTGGAGTTCAGTAGGTATTGTGAGAAAAATGGCATCAAACACCATTACGTGGTGAAGATAACTCTCCAGCAGAATGGTATTGCAGAGAGAATGAACCAGATATTGATCGAGAAGGCATGGAGTTTGAGGCTGCAGACATCACTTCCAAAATCTTTTTGGGGTAATACCTTAACTTTTTCTTATTTTCTTATGAATAGGTCCCCACATCGTAAGCTGAACTGACGCAGTTCAAAGGAGGTCTGGAGTGGGAAGAAGGTGGAGCTTGGCTACCTAAAGGTCTTCGGTTGCCCAGCCTATGCACATATGGAGGCAACCGAAGAGGAGCAAATTAGATCAAAAATCTCAAAAGATGACATTCATAGAGTATCCACAAGGAGTCAAGGGATACCTACTATAGGAGTCTCAAGCACAGAAGTCAGTGATCAGTAGAGATGTTATCTTTGATGAGAAAAGCATCTTGAGGAGGTCTAGGATAGATGAAACTGGAGAAACAATGGTGAACAGTAGTGGCCAGTCTGAGATAAATGACATGCAATCTGAATCCACATATAGGAGTGTTCCTATTGAGGTGGAGTTGGGTAGGAGAAAAGATACTCAAATGGAAGACCAGCATGAAGTGCCAGCAGTTTAGATGGATTTGCAGGATCAATCATAAACATCAGGTTGAGATGTGCCAGTGGGAGTGGCTTTGCACAAACCCTAGTGTACTATCAAGTGACTAGTAAGATATGGCATTGATGAGGTTATCTCCTATGCACTCATCACTACTAATGGAGATCTAGAAAATTATGCAGAGCTATGGAGAGTGAGTATCATGATTCATGGATGCAGACCATGATGGAGGAGATGGAATCACTTGAAAAAAATCAGACATGGCAGCTCGTGGATCTTCTAGAAGTTGCTCGACTTATTAGCTCAAAGTGGGTGTTCATAAAGAAGGAGGCACCATTAGAACAAGATAGAGTCAGATTCAAAGAAAGACCGGTAGCAAAGGGATACTCACAAAGGAAAGAGATTGACTACATAGAAATTTTCTATCCTATGTTGCATCATATATCTATTCGGGTATTGGTATCACTGATGGCACAATACAACATGGAGTTGAAATAGATGGATGTGAAGATGGCCTTCCTTCATGGCACATTAGAGGAAAGGATCTACATGAAGCAGCCAGATGATTTTATGAAGACTAGATAGGAAGAAAAGGTGTGTTTACTTAGAAGGTCTTTGTATAGCTTGAAATAGTCCTCTCATTAGTGGTATCGAAGATTTGATAGTTTTGTTTTGAGCCTGGGTTTCAGTAGATGTGATCATGATTGCTGTGTCTACGTCAAGGATGTAGATGAGAAGGATGCTCTGTACCTGCTATTATATGTAGATGATATACTTATAGTCAGTAGAAGCATGGAAGCTATGAAAAGATTGAAAAGGGCATTATCACCTGAGTTTGAGATGAAGGATCTAGGTCCAGCTGAGAAAATCCTTAGAATAGCGATTTGCAGAGATAGGTGCAAAGAAGTGCTTCATTTGTCATAAGAAAGATATGTCCAGAAAGTTCTGAAGAAGTTTGGGATGGAGAAGGCCAAACCTATAGAGACGCCATTATCGAGCCATATATCTCTCTCCAAGTTACAAATCTTCCAATCAGAAGAGAAGAGAGAATACATGAAAAGAGTTCCTTATGAGAATGTTGTAGATAGTGTGATATACACTATGGTATGCTGTAGATCAGATATAGCACATGTAGTGAGCATGGTTAGTAGATACATGGCTAACCCTAGAAAAGAATACTAGAAAGCATTAAAATGGATATTGCGATATCTGCATGAAATAAGAGATTATGGTTTGGTGTTTGGTGGGCAGTCAGGAGGATTTGAAGATGGAGGTTTGAGTCCTCAGGAATGATTTGTAGATACAAATTATGCAGGAAATCTTGATACAAGAAGGTCTACTGTTGGTACCTCTTCTGCATGTATGGTGGATCGGTGTCTTCGAGATCAATCCTTTAGCTAATTACGGTCTTGTCTACCATAAAGGCAGAGTATATTGGAATAACGGAGGCTGCAAAGGAAGCCCTTTGGCTTAGGAGGTTGATTGTTGAGTAGGTGGTGGAGTAGAGTAAGGTTACACTGTTCAGTGATAGTCAGAGTGCTCTGTTGTTGGCATAGAAGCTAGTCTATCATGCACGCACAAAGCATATAGATATAAGGTATCACAGGATCAGAGAGCTGTTGGAGGAAGGTGAAGTAAAACTGATGAAGGTCCATACTAAGGAGAATTAGTTTGATGCACTCACGAAGGTATTCCCCAGAGACAGCTTTTAGATGTATGTGGTAAGGATGGGTTTGCTGAGAAGAGATGAGTTCACAAGGACTTGGAAGCACCAAGATGGAGAATTTGAGCTCAAAAGTGGCGCTCCCAAGTCTTGGAAACATAAAAAGATAGGTTTTGGGAAGATAGGAGTAAGCCGAAAGAGAAATCAGCCCGGGTAGCTAAGTTCAGAAACTGAGTCGGCTCATCCTGAGACTGAGCTGGCTAAGTTGGAAACTAGGCTAGCTCAGTCTAGGACTGGGTCGGTTATGTCTCAAAAAAAAATTCAGATAGAAAGCAGTATTTTTTGGCTATTGTTATGATACACAACTAGATCGGCTCAATCTCAGACTGAGCCGACCCAGTCATAGGTTAGCTAGCTCAGTTTGAAACTAGGCCAGCTCAGTTTTTGTGGGTTCATTTTGTGTACATGGGATGTTTGAATTTTGGAAAGTTTTTCTATTAGCTTGGGGCTTGACCCTTTTGTAAAGTATAAATACTAGAAATAGGTCAAGGATGTATATGATGCTGAATTTATTGAATAAAGCTCTTTTCATCTAAAAAACTCTTGTACTCTCTTTCTCTCTTTTTTCTTGAATCCATTATTTTGCTTCCACGTTGATCTTAGGAGATTGTTCCTTGTTTCTTGGCTAATCACCAGCGACCACGTCGGTCCGAGAGAGGATAGTTTATCCCAACACTCTTGTGGCCTTCCAAGACTTGGGAGCACCATCAATCCTCACAATCTCCATCTTGGTGCCCCAAGCCTTGGCAAATCCCATGGCAATGCCCTCTTGTATCATCCCGCTGTCACTGTGCATCCTAACAATGATGGAAAACATGTAGGGTTTCATGCTCGAATTTCAAAACTTTTTCAAAATTAATTACAGTGGAAGATGTAGATTAAACTATTTAATCTATAAAATCATATAATCGAATTACTAAACCCTACATCTAGGATCTATCACATGTCATAATGCATACACAAATATGAAAATTAAAGTGCTTTGGTATTGATCAGATCAATACCATAGATCTACAATGGTTTTAGATCAAATCCTAGATCACATCTAAGTGAGAAAAGAGATCAAATCTCTTACCTTCGTATGGGTCAAGAACACCACAGTTGATTTCATTATAGTCCTTTGTTGCTTAATGTTGCACACGCATTTGGCCTATATAGGTAATCTATGCGAAGCTACAAATTCAGATCGAAGGTTCATCGAATAAAGATCCGCTCGAAGTGCTAGCTCTTGCAGATCCCTCCTGATGGTTAATCTAAAAATTATTCTTCTAATCTCTTGGACACTCCAAGAATGAAGAATACAAGGAGGAATAAAAAAGAAATTAAATCCTTAGATCTCCTAAAAATCAAAAATAAAAATATATGAGAAAAGTCCGAAGAGAAAACAGATCTTCTCTTTCAGGACATCAATAATTGATGTCCTGAAAATATCTGCATGTTAGGGCAAGAGGAGACCTTCTCCTGTAGATATTTTTCATGCTTTCAGATCTAATATTATCTGATTTTTCTCATAGAAAAATTTCATAAATAAATAGAGAAGAATGGTTCTCAAGAAAACCCTAAGAGAAGAACTTTTTTCTCTTCTTCTGTTCACATTAGGACATGATCAAATTATATCCAAAAAGGAGCACCATGCCCCTATTAGATGTGTGCCCTAGAAGCCAGATTGGCTGTCACTCATAATATACTTCTAAGGATAATTTTATAATTTTAACTATAAATTAATAAATAGATTATTTTCTATCATAGTGTGTATTTAAAAGTATTTGTGATACATCCTTTGAGTTAATGATAATGACAATTCATATTTTCAAGAGTTAAAAATTTAAAACATGAATTTTCATAATTAACTCATAAACTGCTATCGATCATAAGATCATCACGAAGATGGTGATCAATCCGAAAGGTTGGTGTACGATCACTTTCTTAGGATAGACGTGTCTTGAGTCTATGGTGTGAAGACATCAGAGTGAGAGTATAGGTACTCATTAGAGAATGAGGGCACTGAGCATAACGACCTCGAGTAGTCATAAGAAAGTCTATCTTCTCGTCGATGACTGACTCGATGCTGCAATGGTGTGTCTGGTTCTTTGACCTGAGATGCATCGATAATTCATCTTGAGGGTGTTATAGTTTGACTACACTATAACTTGGTTTCCTAGCCATTCGAAATCCTGAGGTGTATGTTAGCTATAGCATATTCGTTATAGGAATTGGATTGCACCAATAGGGGATCTATCTACGTCAGTAGATGAGAAGTAGCTCTATGATAATCATGAGATTAAGTCCATATGACCATGGCCATGGCAGAATGAAGATGATAGAAAGAGTTTCTATTAGAGTTTCATATTGGATTCGAATCGAATGATTAATTTATATGATGGACATTGGATTTGACGAGTTCACCTTAACCCTAATCCTATCGGGGTTCAAGATAGAAGAATCCAATCACAGAGATAACTATATCGAGAGGTTCACTTTTAGTTCTGATGGATTGCTACCATATACTGCTAGGTGTCATTGGTAGATTCTGAGAGCAATTAGGATAATTTTGATAATCAATCATTCTAATTGTATGAATCAAAATAGTTCTGATCCATCGAAAGGTGTTTCGATGATGTCAATGATGGAGATCACGACATGTCTCATTGCCATATAAAATTGAACCTAACTAGGTCACACAAATAAGGGTTTGGATCTGGATGTTATCAATTGAGCTAAGCCAGTTTGATTGATTTAGATTAGATCTAATCAAGTTCAAGGTAATCATGCTAGCACATGATTAAGCCTGACTTTCTCCTTCTGAAATTTTTCTAATTCATCACAATTGAGGCAAATTTGATTTGACTCATTTTTGTATGTAGAATGGATTTATTTTTATCTAATTAGAATAAGTCCAGGTTAGATTAATTTTAGAAACTAAATCCATTCATAGTCAAATTGGACTAGGGTCAAAATTTGACCTATTTGAGAGAATTGATGGTCACCATATCAGATGCTTTTAGAAAATTTTTTAGAACTCATTTTGACTTAATTTTTGATATGTGATAGAGCATGAGTTATGGATTGGGCGTACCAAATTTCATGATTTTTAGAGCTGTCTAGACTATGTTATGATAGAGTTTGATTTGGATCAAACTCTTGAGGGAAGAGTCCTAGGCACAGTGGACTCTTTCTTATCTACTCATGCTGACATCTTTTTGAATCATTTTTGACAAAAACAATAGATGAGATCTAAAGAGTTTTCATGGAGAATAAGTCCTAGAGTCCTAATGATAAAATAAATAAGTTATTTTGATCAAAAGGGACTCTAAGTAGGCGTTGGACATAAAAGCCTTTCTCACATCAAAGTGCATTCAATGCAAGAAATAATTTTTCATGCCCAAAGTCTGCCATCCCTGATATCCCACACCCTCTCTATCCTCTCTGTTAATCTCTTCTATAAGCCTAAAAGGTTAGGCACAAATATGAGAAGAAGGTCCAAGTTTTTTGGCACAATATTTAGGATCTACGCGACGGTGTTCGTGTGATGGATGGGCTGCCTTCAGAAATAGTTTTGAAGATTCTTCATATCAGATCTAAATCTAATTTTTAGAGAAAAGTTTCATGAGGAGAAGATGTTTAGATCCTATCCGAGTGGATATCGGTAGAGGCCAGGCGCGTGCATGGCTCCTTCCAGAACCTCAAGAATCAATAGGATCATTGTAGGGTAATTAGATTACCCAACCAGATACTTTAAATTAAATCTAATTTAATTTTAATTTTTAATTTTTAATATCAAATAACCATGATTAGATCTAAAAACTCTTAGATCTGATTGGATCACTTAAAAATTTTTAGAAAAATTCTCCTCAGATCTAATTAGATCTGCACGATCTTGTGATGAAGAAAGTATTTTTTCTTCAACTGGTATCAGAGCCAGGTTAGCAGTTCTTTAGATCTACCTTAGATCTGATTTTATCTTTATTTATGATCTAAATTTTAAAGATTTCAGATGTCACATCAGATATGATTAGATATAAAATTAAAAAATTAAAAATTAAATAATTTAGATCTAATATGTATGAGATGCATGACTAGACTAGGTATAGAATAGTTCTATGTATAGTCTAGTGTGATCATGTATTTAATTTGATGAAACATGATTTTAGATCTATTTAATTTTTATTTTTATGATGTTATAATTATTGTTATCAGATCTAAAAATAGAAAATAATTTTTTTAATTTTTGATTTATTCATATGAGATATGAAAGATGCATGCATAGACTAGTCATAGAATAGTTCTATAAGATGTCTAGAATAGTTTTAATTTTGATATGATCAAATTTAAAATTTTATTTTTTAGATTTAATATTTGATGTTTCAGATCTGAAAGTATGCATATTGATGATACATGAGATGTATGCAAGATATAAATTAGTTAGATCTTTTAATATGTGATATATGATCTAACTTATTTTGTAGTAAAAAATTATATTTCTGATTAAGAAGTTACCCATGGCCGTCCGGTCATAAGAATAATGTACGATTTAAAGTCCCTCTCATTCCATTCGATGGGATGCTCTTATGACGTGTAAGGGTGCTGCGCGTTTGTCCTTAATCAAAAATCAGAACTTATTTTTTTACAAAATTTTAGATCCTAAAATCCTAGAATTTTTATTATATATTTTGTTCATGAACCCAAAACTTAATTAAGAATTAAGATTATGAAATTAATTGGATCTAAAATTATGAATTTTCAAATCTAAGATATATTCATAAAATTGGCTTCTGGCTTGGATAGCTTAATTCTGTCTAACGGTTGATCAAATCGAATCAAGAGTTGGTTAGGTGGGATCAAAGAAATCTTAGATTTGATCAGCCTAATAGGATTAAGTCTAGGACAAGATCGAATCACATTGAGATGTGACTTGATCAAATCAAGACGTAATTTGGCTCTGTGATTCGAGTCTAGATTATAGGCTAACCCAATTGATTCTGATTCAATAATTTGGTGTCTAAGATAAGTTTGGTAGATATGATCAACTAGTTTTTAATTGGGAGCTACTCGATCTGAATGCATTCTTATCGAGTTAATGGCATATCCCTTCCACCGATCTCACTTATTTAGTCATTTGTATCGATCCAGTTCTGATTTGAGGTGGCTAACAATTTGAGCCAACACATGCTACTAGGTTAGTTATAATTGTAATGACTAAGTCAAGTCAAGTTTAAAGAGACCTAAATTAAATCTTCCTAAGAAAATATTAAGTCTAAGGTCTTCCACCACTGTAGATGTATGGGCTCTTTTCGGGGTTGATTATTCTCGGCTGGATATAGTGGTTCTGTTGCACCAGAAAGACGTAACGATATCTATTAGGCATTGGATGCTATGGGTTGGAGGATGGGTTGGGCTCAATATTCTGGATACAGTGAGAGATCCAATCAAAAATCCAATTTATGCAAATAGTGGGTCTGACTTAACTAAGGAGTGGATCAATATTCTGGATATGGTGAGATTCATGAATTAGAAATCAAGTTTGGATGCACCATGATTAGAGAATCATTGGAGAAGAGTTGTCTACTCAACGGTTGATCCATCACCAATAACTATTAGATGAGATGGTGAGTCAGTTGCTGGGACCGCACCACCCACTAAAAATCTACAATCATGAAGATTTTTGCATCTCTATCAAGAAAGTGTAGGGATCCGAGTAAATAGTGGGAGCCAAATTTATTTAAAAATAAAATTATTAAATAATATATTTAAGTCTAATTATAAAATCTAACTAAAAATTTTGACTCTTTACAGAAAAATATCTGCGTCCAACCCACTAGCCTATATCCTAGACATCCATAGATTGACCGAAACCCAACTACAAGGATTGGCCTCAGAACTTCAAAATTATTTTAGATTCTGAGAAGTTAACTCATGTGTTAGAATAGGATCCTCCCACCTTACCAACCCATCCATCCACTGATCAGAGAGTGTCTCTTGAGAAGTTGATAGATGAAGATAATAAAGCCAGGTATTACAAGTTGGATTTGATGTTTGATAAGCTCCAGCACCAACATGAAGACATTAAGACTAACCACCAAATGTTGGCTCACCTACAAGAATTGTTTGGTGAATAGAGTCATGCAGGCAAATATCAAGTTACTAAAAGACCTTTTAAGGCTCAAATGCATGATGGATAGTCAGTCCAAGATCATTATCTTATGATGATCAAGGACTTAGAAGAGCTTGAGATGCTTGGTGTCAAGTTAGATTAGAATTTGCAGATTGACATAATTCTATAGTTCTTGACTGATGCGTTTGGGCAGTTCATCATGAACTACCATATGCATAAACTTTAGAATACCTTGGCTGAGCTCATGAATATGCTAGTTACTGTTGAGCATTTTATGAAAAGTTCTAAAGGCTCAGTACTTTCTATGGAGCGAACTTCTTCCAAGAGAAAGTCTTTTGGGAAAAAGAAGAAGTCCGCAAAGAAGCAGAAGGTGAATGGTGAGAAGAAGAAGGCAAAGTAGAAGAAGAAGGCCGCTGACAAAGAAAAATATTTTCATTGCAATATTGACGGCCATTGGAATCGGAATTACCCTCTTTACTTAGCCAGCCTAAAGAACAAGAAGTAGGTAGGTCCTTCTAGAGGTATGCTCATTATAGAATCTAATCTTATGGTTTCTTCTGCATCCAATTGGGTGCTTGACTTTGATTTTAGTGCTCATTTGTGCACTTCTATGCAGAGTCTTAAGGATAGCAGGAGGCTGAGGGATGGTGAGATGATCCTACGCATCAGGAACGGAGCAAGAATTGTTGCTGTGGTTGTGGGAACCTATCCTCTGTGATTACCATCAGGATTAGACTTAGTATTTAGGAATTATTTTTATGTACCTACAGTAAGCAGGAATTTGATTTCTATTTCATATTTAGCATAGGAAGGCTATATAATTAGTTTTCTTAAGGATCATTGTAATATTTTTTATGAAAGAAACAAAATTATATGTAGTTTTCTTATAAATGGTCTCTATTAGTTACATATTGATATTTCTATTTTTAATATTGAGCAAGACTTGAATACCATAGGATCAAAGCAACGTAGAGATAGTCTAAATTATAGGCATCTTTGGCACCTTAGGCTAGGTCATGTAGCTGAAGACAGGGTTAACAAATTGGAGAAATTTGGGCTATTGAGTCCATTGACTTCCGAGTCATATCCGATTTGTGAATCATACCTTTATGGCAAGATGACCAAGCTCCCTTTTATAGGACATGGGGAAAGGGCCATAGACCTGCTTGCCTAGTACATACTGATATATGCGGCCCATTTGATGTGCCAACTAGGGATAATTACATCTACTTTGTCACCTTTATCGATGATTTATCGTGGTACGGATATGTGTATTTGAAGTGACACAAGTCTGAAGCTTTTGAAAAGTTCAAAAAACTCGGACACGAAGTAGAAAAATAAATTGAAAAACCTATTAAGATTATTCAATTAGATCGAGGAGGCGAATACCCTAGTCGAAAATTCTTAGACTATCTTAAGGACAATGGCATAGTCTCATAATGGACTTCATCTGAAATTTCTCAACTCAATGGAATTTCAGAATGGAGAAATTGAATCCTATTAGATATGGTTCAATCCATGATGAGCTTCATGGACCTTTCTAAGTTTCTTTGGGAAAATAGTCTATTGACTGCTATATATCTATTGAATAGGGTTGCATCTAAAATCATCCCTACCACATCGTATGAGATATGGCATGGTAAGAAACCAAGTCTGAGTCATCTCAGAATTTGGAATTGTTTGGCCTATGTCAAGAGACAACAGACAGATAAATTAGAGTCTAGATCCTTTAGAGCTTGATTTATTGGATATCCTAAAGAGTTATTGTGGTATTTTTTCTATCTTTCGAAATATCACAATGTGATTGTGAGTCAACATGCCATCTTTTTTGAAAAATAGTTTATTCAAGATAATGGCATTGAAAGATAGGTTAGGCTTGAGGAGAAGGTCTCCCAATAGCCATGAGCCAAGGAACCTATGGAATCCAATTAGATTGAGCCAGTCCAATCACTACCTCATCCATCTCGTAGATCAAAATAGATTTTTTGTCCCCTTGAAAGGTACTTAGGTACTATTTCAGAGGACATAGAAAAAATGTTCCTCACAGAAAAAGGGGTTCATGGTGATGATCCCAAAACCTATGATGAGGTGATATCAGATATCGACTCTAAGAAATGATTCGAGGCAATGAAGTCAGAGATTGACTCAACGCACTAGAACTAAGTCTGTGTTAGATATGTGTGCCCTAGATGCCAGAATTGGCTGACACTTGTTATGCACTCCTAGGAGTAAAATTATAATTTTGATTATAAATAATAAAATGGGTTATTTTTTATTACATATGTGTATTTAGTGTCTGTGATACACCCCTTGAGTTAATGGTAATGATAATTCTTATTTTCAAGAGTTGAAAATTTAAGACAAGAATTTTCATTATTAACTCATAAAATGCTCCTGACCGTAGGATCTTCATGAGGATGATGATTGATCCAGAAGGTTAGTATACAATCGCTTCTTTATAGTAGATGAGTCTTGAGTCTATGGTGTAGAGACACCGAAATGAGAGTACAGGTACTCGTTAGAGAATAGGGCACTGAGCGTGACCACCTCGAGTAGTCATAAGGAAGTCTACCTTCTCGTCGATGACTGACTCGATGCTGCAGTGGTGTGTCTGGTTCTTTGACCTGAGGTGCATCGGTAGTTCACCTTGAGGGTGTTATAGTTTGACTACACCATGACTCGATCTCCTAGCCATTCGAAATCCTGAGGTGTATGTTGGCTATAGCATGTTCATTGTAGGAATTGGATTGCACCAAGATGGAATCTATCTACCTCGGTGGATGAGGAGCAGCCCTATGATGATCATGAGAATCAAGTCCATAAGCCCATGGCCATGGCAGAGTGAAATAATAGAAAGAGTTTCTATTAAGGTTTTCACATTGGACTTGAATCGAATGATTAAATCATATGATAGAAATTAGGATTTGACGAGTTCACCTTAACCCTAATCTGATCGGGGCTCAAGATAGAAGAACTTAATCACACAAGTAGCTGCACCAAGAGGTTCATTTTTAGTTTTGATGGGTTGCCACCATATACTGCTAGGTGTCACTGGTGGATTTTGGGAGCAATTAGAATGATTTAGATGATCGATCATTCTAGTTGTCTGAATCAGAAGAGTTCTGATCCATCGAAAGGAGTTTCGATGATGTCGATGATGGAGATCATGACATATCCCATTACCATACAGAACTGAACCTAACTGGATCACACAAATAAGGGTTTAGATCTTGGATATCATCAATTGGACTAACCCAGTTCAATTGATTTGAATAAGATTCAATTAGGTTCAAGAAAATCATGCTAGCACACGATTGAAGCCTAACGTTCTCCTTTTTCTATCATTAAAAGTTATCTCGACTGAGCCAAATGAGTTTGTGCTCACTCAGGTACCTTTACCTAGTCTAACTGGAGCTTGTCCAAGTCAGAAAAAGGGTTGTCTTAATTTATGAGATAAATTTGAGACAACACCTACCATTTTTCGTCACCTGCTAATTCTTGTACTTTGACTTGGTCAAACATTGACCTTTGATCCTTGGACATCTGTCCATGTGTCACACACTTATTGGAGAGCAGATAGGGGCTTGTCCCCTCTCTGAAAATTAGAAAGAAAGGGGGTGCACACCGATGATGGCGTGCGGCCATGGATAGGGACGCTGGAGTCCCATATAGATGGGACTCCAGGTTGCTTGTTGGATTCAAACTAGGTGACCCTCACCTATAGACTTTGACCAGTCTTAGGCACCACCTTAGGATGAATTCATGGGTCTCTCATCCCATCAATCAAATTTAGATCTGATTGAACGAAGCAACGTGATTGGCCGAGGTGATGCAGCACTACATGGCGCAGTAGAGTCTATAAATAGACCCTATCTGCGCCCACTTTAGAATAATTTCTCTCCTAGCCACACCCCAAGGCTGCCCCTCTCCCCTCTCCATGCCAACATCTGGCTCTCTCTCTCCACTTCATGCCCAAGAAAGTTGGGTTCTTCAGATTAGTGCGAGTTAGGCAAGAAAAGACTGACGAAAAAGGAAGAAGGCAGCCCTACCACAGAGACGACGGGTGATCTTCAGAAGGTGTTTTGAAGATTCTCCTAATCAGATCTAGATCTTATTTTTTAAAAAAAGAAAGAGAAGGAGAAGATCTCTAGATCTAGCTCGAGTGGATACCAGTAGAGGCCAAGCGCTTGCATGGCTAGATCCAGAGCTTCAGAGCTTCTGCAGGATCATCAACGGGTAATCGGATTACCCAGGATCAAGGTAAAATTAATTTAGAGATAATTTAATTTAATTTTTTTAATTATCAGATCATAAATTAGATTTAAAAAGTATTAGATCTGACCTAAATTTGAGAAGAAAATTTTTGAAATATGCCTCTCGATCCAATCAGATCTGAACGAACCTGACCCGGGAAATCAGAATTTTCCTTCAACTGGTATCAAAGCTAGATTCTTATTAAATTTATTTAGATCTAATTTAATCTAATTAATTAGTAATTTTATATATCACATGAGATGTGATTGGATCTAAAATAAAAAAAATAGAAAATTAAAATTAATTGATCTAGATCTAATATGTAAGAGATACATAACCAGACTAGGAATAGAATTATTCTATGTGTAGTCTAGTATAATCAAATTTTTTATTTGATTAAATATGATTATTAGATTTATTTATTTTCTATTTTTTGATATTATAAATATTATAATCAGATCAAAAAATAAAAAAATAAAATAAAATTAATTTGTTCATATGAGATATGATAGTTGCATGTTTAGACTAGTTGTAGAATAGTTCTGCAAATTGGTCTAGATTAAATTTTATTTGATATGATCAAATTTAAATTTAATTTTTTAGATGATTATGAGATAATTTAGATCTGAAAAATATGCATGCATGATATATGTGATATATACAAAATATGTTTTAATTAGATCTTTTATATGAGATATATCCTTAGATCTAATTTATTTTTTGTAGATTAGTTGTATTTCTGATTAAGGCATTTCCCTTGGCCGTCCGGTCATAAGAATAAAGTAGGGCTTAAAGACCCTCTCCTCCCATTCGATGGGGTATTCTTATGATGTGTAGGGGTGCTGCACGTTCATCCTTAATCAAAAATTGAAAACTTACTTTCTGCAAAACCCTAGATCCAGAAACCTTAGGATCTTATTTACATATTTTATTTAAGAACCCTAACTTAATTAAGAATTAAGTTTATAAAATATCAATAAGGTCTAAAATTGAGAATTTCAGATCTAAGATATATTCATAAATCTACGTTCGGGCTTGGGTAGCTCAATTAGGTCTAGCGGTTGATCAAACCGAATCAAGAGTTGGTTAGATGGGATCAACAGTGCTTAAATTGACCAGCCTAATAGGATTATGTCTGGGTCAAGATCGAGTCATGTGAGTGATCGATTAAGCTAAGACCTAATTAGGCTCAGAGGTTAGAGTCTGGATTATAGGCTAATTTGATTGATTCTGTCTCAATAATTTGGTGTCTAAGGTAAGTTTGGCAGATACGATCGACTGATTTTTAATTGGGAGCTACTCAACTCAAATGCATTCTTGTTGAGTTAATGGCATATCCCTTCCACCGGTCTCACTTACCTGGCTATGTTTGTTGACCTAGTTCTGATCTGAGGTGGTCAATAATTCGAGCTAAGCCATGCCACTAGATTAGTCATAATGGTTATGACTATGTCAAGTCTAGTTTAATAAGACCTAAACCAAATCTCCCTAAGAAAAGATTAAGTCATGGTCTTCCACCATTGTAGATGTGCGGGCCCTTCTCGGGGTTGATTGTTCTCGACTGGTTATAGTGGCTCAGTTGCACCGAAAGGATGCAACCATGTCTATTAGGCATTGGATGCTATAGGCTGGAGGATGGATTGGGCTCAATATTTTAGATATGTTGAGAGATCCAATTAGAAATCCAATCTGTGCAAATGGTGGGTTTGACTTAACTAAGGAGTGGATCAATATTCCAGACATGGTAAGATTCATGAATTTGAGACCATGTTTGGGTGCATCATGATTAGAGAATCATTGAACAAGAGTTGTTCACTCATTAGCTAACCCATCACCAATAACTGTTATGTGAGGTGATGAGTCAATTGGTGGGACCGCACCACCCACTAGAAATCAGTAATAATGAAGATTTTTGCATCTCTACAAAGGATGTAGAGATCCAAAAAAATAGTGGAAGCTAATTTATTTTAAAATAAAATCTCTAAATAAATTGGTTAAATCTTAATTACAATATCTAACTAGAAACTTTGACTCTCTATAGAAAAATATCTGCATCCAACCCACTAGCACGAATCCTGGACACCCATAGACTAATTGGACAAAATTACAATGATTGGCTTCGAAACTTCAAAATCATTTTGGATTTCGAGAAGTTAACTCATGTATTGGACTAGGACCCTCACACCTTACCAGCCCATCCATCTGCTGAATAGAGAACATCTCTAGATAAGTGGACTGACGAAGATAATAAAGCTAGATACTACATATTGGGCTTGATGTTCAATGAGCTTCAGCGCCAACATAAAGATATTAGGACTGCTTGCCAAATATTGGCTCACCTACAGGAGATGTTTGGTGAACAGAGTCATGCAACCAAGTATCAAGTCACTAAACGACTGTTCAAGGCTAAGATGCACGATGGGCAGTCAGTTCAAGATCATTATCTGATGACGATCAAAGACTTGGAAGAGCTTGAGAAGCTCGGAGTGAGGTTGGACTTGGATCTGTAGAATGATATAATTCTGCAATCCTTGACTAATGCGTATGGGCAGTTCATCATGAACTACCATATGCATAAACTTCAAAATTTCTTGGCCGAACATATGAACATGCTGGTTACCGCTGAGCTTTCCATTAAAGGTTCTAAAGGCTCAGCGCTTACTATGGAATGGACTTCTTCTAAGAGAAAGTCTTTTGGAAAGAAGAAGAAGTCTGTGAAAAAGCAAAACGTGGAAGAAGGAAAGAAGAAAAAGGTAGAAATAAAAAAGTAGGCCGTTGACAAAGAAAAGTATTTTCATTACAACAATGATGGCTACTGAAAGCGAAACTGCCGTACATACCTGGCCACCCTGAAGAATAAGAAGGAGGCTGGTCCTTCTGGAGGTATGCTCATTATTGAGTCTAACCTTACGGTTTCTTCTGCATTCAGTTGGATGCTTGACTCTGGTTCTAGTGCTCATTTATGCACTTCTATGCAAGATCTTGAGGATAGCAGAAGGCTGAGGGATGATGAGATGATCCTGTGCATCAAAAATGGAGCAAGGGTTGCTGCCGTGGCTGTGGGAACATACCCTCTTCAACTACCATCTGGTTTAGACTTAGTATTAAAGGACTGTTATTATGTACCTGCAGTAAGTAGAAATTTGATTTCTGTTTCTTGCCTTGTAGTAGAAGGCTATGTAATTAGTTTTCTTAAGGATCATTGTAACATTCTTTATGAAAGAAATAAAATTTCAAGTGGTTTTCTTATTAACGGTCTTTATCGGTTGCATGTTGATGTATCTATTTTTAATTTTGAGCAAAATATGAATGCCATAAAAACAAAATGACCTAGGGATAGTCCAAATGATAGATATCTATGGCACCTAAGATTAGGTCATATAGCAGAAGATAGGGTTAACAAATTGGAGAAAATTGGGCTATTGAGACCATTGACTTTTGAGTCATATCCAATTTGTGAATCCTATCTTCATGGCAAAATGACTAAACTCCCTTTTGTAGGACATGGGGGAAGGGCCACAGATCTTCTTGCACTAGTACATACAAATGTGTGCGGCCCATTTGATGTGTTGGCTAGAGGCAACTTTGTCTACTTCATAACCTTTATCGATGATTCATCTAGGTACGGATATGTGTATCTTATAAGACACAAGTCTGAAGCTTTTGAAAAGTTTAAAGAATTCAGACATAAAGTAGAAAAGCAAACTGAAAAACCCATAAAGGTTCTTCAATCAGATCGAGGAGGTGAATATCTTAGTTGGGAATTTCTGAACTATCTCAAGAAAAATGGCATAGTCTCTTAATGGACTCCATCAGGAACACCTCAACTCAACTGGTTTTTAGAATGGAGGAACCGGATCCTATTAGATATGGTTTGATCCATGATGAGCTTCACAGACCTCCCTAATTTTCTTTGGGGATACTGTTTGTTAACTGCAATATACTTACTGAATAGGGTTTCTTCTAAAATCGTTCCTACCACACCGTATGAGATATGGCATGGTTGAAACCATGTCTGAGTTAGCTCAAAATTTGGAGTTATCCGGCTCATGTTAAAAGAAAACAAGCAGACAAGTTAGACTTTAGGTCCTTCAGAGCTCGATTCATAGGATATCCTAAAGAGTCATTAGGATATTATTTCTACATTCCAGAAGATCACAATGTGATTGTGAGTCGACATGCCATCTTTCTTGAAAAATAGTTTATTCAAGATAGCAGCATTGGAAAGCAGATCAAGCTCGATGAGAAAGTCTCACAAGAGCAACGAGCTAAGGACCAAATAAAACCAAATCAGGTTAAGCCAATCCATACACTACCTCCTCCACCTCGTAGATCGAAAAGAATTTTTTGGCCCCCTGATAGGTACTTAGGTACTATTTTAGAGGATGTAGAAGAAATGTTTCTCATAAGTAATGGAGTTCTTGGTGATGATCCCAAAACCTATAACAAGGTGATATCAGATATCGACTCCGAGTAATGGTTAGAGAAAATGAAGTTAGAAATTGACTCGATACACTCAAACCAAGTCTAAACCTTGGTAGATCCACCAGAAGGTATAGTACCTATTGGAAGTAAATGGATCTTCAAGAGAAAGATTGGTGTAGATGGGAATGTGGAGACATTCAAAGCTAGACTAGTGGCAAAAGGTTATAGTCAACATGAAGGTATTGACTATCAGGATACCTTTTCGCCAGTAGCTATGCTAAAATCCATCCGCACACTGCTTGCTGTTGCAGCCTATTTCGATTATGAAATATGGCAAATGGACGTGAAAATAGTATTCTTAAATGGATATCTTGAGAAAGATATCTACATGGAATAGCCCTTAGGTTTTACATCCAGTGATGATGATCACAAAGTATGCAAGCTGCAAAGGTCCATATATGGACTTAAGCAAGCTTCTCCGAGCTGGAATACTCATTTTAATGATGTGATCAAAATGTTTGGTTTCATCAAAAATGAGGAGGAACCATTAGTCTTCAAAAAGGTCAGTGGGAACGTTGTTGTCTTCCTCGTATTGTACGTAGATGACATCTTTCTTATTGAGAATGATATTTCCATGTTGACCATAGTCAAAATGTGGTTATCTAAAGAATTCTCCATGAATGACCTAGGAGAAGCATCCTTTATTCTGAAAATTAAGGTCTATAGAGATAGACTGAATAGGATGATAGGACTTTCACAGAAGATGTACATAGAGGAAGTACTAAAGAGATTTAGTATGGAAAACTCTAAGAGGGGTTTAGTACCTTTCAGGCATGGCATGCATCTTTCCAAGAAGATGTGCCATAGCACA
Organism: Cocos nucifera; assembly: GCA_006176705.1. Lineage (NCBI taxonomy): Eukaryota > Viridiplantae > Streptophyta > Magnoliopsida > Arecales > Arecaceae > Cocos > Cocos nucifera. Next base: position 61,896 of record QRFJ01005685.1, read on the forward strand.
CCTGAGAAAATAGAACGCACGAGCAAGATCTCTTATGCTTCTGCAATAGGGAGCCTCATGTATGCCATGTTATGTACACGACTTGATATAGCCCATGCTGTGAGTGTCACAAGCAGATATCAATCAAATCTAGGTGAAGAACACCGGACTTCTGTGAAATATATCCTTAAGTACTTAAGAAGAACTAAGGATATCTTATTGGTCTTCGGTAATGGAGAACTCCAAGTCTAGGGATATACAGACTTGGACTTTATGTCTGATGTAGATGATCGAAAGTCGACATTCGAAAGTCTATTTTTATGCAATGGTGGAGCTATCAATTGAAAAAGTTTTAAGTAGACAGTGATAGCAAATTCTACCATGGAAGCAGAATACATCGCTACATCAAAAGATGCAAAGGAGGCATTCTGGTACAAGAAGTTTGCCACAGAGATCGAAGTGATGCCATCAAATGCCATTCCTCTATACTACGACAACAATGGCACCATAGCCCTTGCTAAGGAGCCAAGGTCTCATTAGAAATCCAAGCACATCGAGCAGCGATATCACCTTATCCACGATTACCTCGAGAAGGGTTACATCGAGGTCAAGAGAGTTGACTCCGCAGATAATGTGGCGGATCCACTTCAAAGTCATTGGGCAAGCAAAAGATCGAAGCCCACCTTGAGAAGATGGAACTTAGATTTGTAGTCAATTGGCTTTAGGTTAAGTGGGAGTTTGTTAGATATGTGTGCCCTAAAAGCCAGAATTGGCTGACACTTATAATACACTTCTAGGGGCAAAATTATAATTTTAATTATAAATAATAAAATGGGTTATTTTCTATCGCATATGTGTATTTAGTGTCTGTGATACATCCCTTGAGTTAATGGTAATGATAATTCTTATTTTCAATAGTTGAAAATTTAAGACAAGAATTTTCATTATTAACTCATAAAATGCTCATAACCGTGGGATCATCATGAGGATGATGATTGATCCGAAAGGTTAGTGTACAATCGCTTCTTTGTAGTAGATGAGTCTTGAGTCTATGGTGTGGAGACACCGGAGCAAGAGTATAGGTACTCGTTAGAGAACAAGGGCACTGAGCATGACCACCTCGAGTAGTCATCAGGAAGTCTACCTTCTCATCGATGACTGACTTAATGCTGCAGTGGTGTATCTGGTTCTTTGAACTGAGGTGCATCGACAGTTCACCTTGAGGGTGTTATAGTTTGACTACACCATGACTCGGTCTCCTAGCCATTCGGAACCCTAAGGTGTATGTTGGCTATAGCATGTTCATTATAGGAATTGGATTGCACCAAGATGGAATATATCTACCTCGGTGGATGAGGAGCGGCCTTATGATAATCATGAGAATCAAGTCCATAAGCCCATGGCCATGGTAGAGTGTGAAATAGTAGAAAGAGTTTCTATTAAGGTTTTCACATTGGACTTGAATCAAATGATTAAATCATATGATAGAAATTAGGGTTTGACGAGTTCACCTTAACCCTAATCTGATCGGGGCTCAAGATAGAAGAACTTAATCATATAAGTAGTTGCACTGAGAGGTTCATTTTTAGTTTTGATGGGTTGCCACCATATACTGCTAGGTGTCACTAATGAATTTTGGGAGCAACTGGAATGATTTTGATGATCGATCATTCTAGTTCTCTGAATTAAAAGAGTTCTGATTCATCAAATGGAGTTTCGATGACGTCGATGATGGAGATCATGTCATGTCCCATTACCATATAGAACTAAACCTAACTGGATCACACAAATAAGGATTTAGATTTGGATATCATCAATTGGACTAATCCGATTTAGTTGATTTGAATAAGATTCAATTAGATTCAAGAAAATCATGCTAGCACACGATTGAGCCTAACGTTCTCCTTTTTCTATCATAAAAGTTGTCTTGATTGAGCCAAATGAGTTTGTGCTCACTCAGGTACCTTTACCTGGTCTGATTGGAGCTTGTCCAAGTTAGAAAAGGATTGTCCTAATTTATGAGATAAATTTGAGACAACACCTGCCATTTTTCGTCACCTGCTAATTCTTGTACTTTGACTTGGTCAAACATTGACCTTTGACCCTTGGACATCTGCCCATGTGTCACACATTTATTGGAGAGTAGATAGGGGCTTGTCCCCTCTCTAGAAATTGGAAAGAAAGGGGATGCATGCCTAGGATTGCATGCACCCATGGATAGGGATGTTGGAGTCCCATACAGATGGGACTCTAGGTTGCTTGTTGGATTCAAACTAGGTGACCCTCACCTATGGATTTTGACCAGTCTTAGGCACCACCTTAAGATAAATTCGTGGGTCTCTCATCCCACCAATCAGATTTAGATCTGATTGAACGAAGCAACATGATTGGCCGGGGTGATGCAGCATCGCATGGTGCAGCAGAGTCTATAAATAGACCCTATCTGTGCCCACTTTAGAATAACTTCTCTTCTAGCCATCCTCCAAGGCTACCCATCTCCCCTCTCCATGCCAACATCTGGCTCTCTCTCTCCTCTCCACGCTCAAGAAAGTTGGATTCTTTAGATTAGTGCGAGTCATGTAAGAAAAGGCTGACGAAAAAGAAAGAAGGCAGCACTACTGCAGAGACAATGGGTGATCTTCAGAAGGTATTTTGAAGATCCTTCAAATTAGATCCAGATCTAATTTTTGAAGAAAAGAAAGAGAAGGAGAAGATCTCCAGATCCAGCCCAAGTGGATATCGGTAGAGGCCAGACGCTTGCGTGGCTAGATCCAGAACCTTAGAGCTTCCGCAAGATCATCAACGGGTAATCGGATTACCCAGGATCATGATAAAATTAATTCAGAGATAATTTAATTTTATTTTCTTATTTATCAGATCATAAATCAAATCTAAAAAGTGTCGGATCTAATCTAGATCTGAGAGAAGAATTTTTGAAATATGTCTCTCGATCCAATCAGATCTGAACAAACCAGACCCGAGAAATTAGGATTTTCCTTCAATCTAGACCTTGGTAGATCCACCTGAAGGTATAGTACCTATTGGGTGTAAATAAATCTTTAAGAGAAAGATAGATATTGATGGGAATGTAGAGACATTCAAAGCAAGGCTCGTAGTAAAAGGGTATAGTCAGCACGAAGGCATTGACTATCAAGATACTTTTTTGCCAGTAGCCATGCTCAAATCCATCCATAAATTACTTGCTATTGTAGCCTATTTCAAATATGATATTTGATAGATGGACGTGAAAATGATATTCTTAAACAGATATATTGAGGAAGATATCTATATGGAATAGCCGCTGGATTTCACATCCAGTGATACCAATCATAAGGTCTGCAAGCTGCAAAGGTCCAAATATACACTTAAGCAAGCATCTCGAAGTTGGAATGCTCATTTCAATGATGTGATCAAATCATTTGAATTCATTAAGAATGAAGAGGAGCCCTGTGTTTTCAAAAAGATCAGTGGGAGCACTATTGTCTTTCTTGTACTATACATGGATGACATTCTCCTAATTAGAAATAATATTCCTATGTTAACTACAGTCAAAATATAGTTGTCTAAAGAATTCTTCATGAAAGACCTAGGAGAGGCATCCTTTTTTCTAGAAATTAAGGTCAATAGAGATAGACCAAATAGGATGCTTGGTCTCTTATAGAAGATGTACATAGAGAAAGTGTTTAAGAGGTTTAGCATGAAAAACTTCAACAGGGGATTGGTGCCCTTCAGACATGGCATTCATCTCTCCAAGAAGATGTGTCCCAACACAACCGAGGAGATTGAACGCATGAGCAAGATCCCTTAAGCTTCAGCAATGGGAAGCCTCATGTATGCCATGCTATGTACATAACCTGATATTGCCCATGCTGTGAGTATCACCAGCAAGTATCAGTCGAATCCAGATGAAGAGCACTGGACTTCTGTGAAATGTATCCTTAAGTACTTAAGAAGGACTAAGGATATGTTTCTTGTCTTTGGTAATGGAGAACTCCAGGTCCAGGGGTATACAAACTCAGATTTTATGTTTGATATAGATGATCGAAAGTCGACGTTTGGAAGTCCGTTTGTGTGCAATGGTGGTGCTGTCAGCTGAAAGAGTTCCAAGCAGATTATGATAGCATATTCCACCATGGAAGCATAGTACATCACTACATCAGAAGCTACAAAGGAGGCATTCTAGTATAAGAAGTTCACCGTAGAGCTCGAAGTGATGCCATCAGATGCCATCCCTCTATACTGCGATAATAATGGCGCCATAGCCCTAGCTAAGGAGCCGAGGTCTCATTAGAAATCTAAGCACATCGAGCGACGATACCACCTCATCCACGATTACCTCGAGAAGGGATATGTTGAGGTCAAGAGAGTCAACACTATAAATAATGCAGCTGATCCACTGACAAAGCCATTGAGCCAGTAGAAGATCGAAGCCCACCTTAAGAAGATGGGACTTAGATTTGTAGCCAATTGACTTTAGGTCAAGTGGGAGTTTGTTAGATGTGAGTCCTAGAAGCTAGATTGGCCGTCACTTATAATACACTTCTAAGGATAATTTTATAATTTTGATTATAAATTAATAAATGGATTATTTTCTATCATAGTGTGTATTTAAAAGTGTCTGTGATACATCCTTTGAGTTAATGGTAATGATAATTCATATTTTCAAGAGTTGAAAATTTAGACATGAATTTTGATAATTAACTCATAAACTGCTCCCAACCGTAGGATCATCATGATGATGGTGATCGATCTGAAAGGTTGACTGACTCGATGCTATAGTGGCGTGCCTGGTTCTTTAATCTAAGGTGCATTGGTAGTTCAACTTGAGGGTGTTATAGTTTGACTACACCATAACTCAATCTCCTAGCCATTCAGAATCTTGAGTTATATGTTTGCTATAGCATGTTTATTTTAGGAATTGGATTACACTAATAGGGGATCTATTTACCTTGGTAGATGAGGAGTAGCCCTATGATAATCATGAGATTAAGTCCATAAGCCCATGGCTATGGCAGAGTGAAAATGATAGAAAAGTTTCTATTAGGGTTTCACATTGGACTCGAATCGAATGATTAATTCATATGACGGACATTGGGTTTGATGAGTTCACCTTAACCCTAATCCTTTTGGGGCTCAAGATAGAAGAACCCAATCACACAGGTAACTATACCGAGAGGTTCACTTTCAGTTCTAATGGGTTGCCATCATATACTGCTAGATGTCATTGGTGGATTTTGAGAGCAATTAGGATGATTTTGATGATCAATCATTCTAATTATATGAATCAAAAAAGTTCTAATCCATCGAAAGGTGTTTCGATAATGTCGATGATGGTGATTGTGACATGTCTCATTACCATACAGAATTGAACCTAACTAAATCACACATACAAGGGTTTGGGTCTGTATATCATCAATTGAGCTAAGCTAGTTTGATTGATTTAGATTAGATCCAATCAGGTTCAAGGTAATCATGCTTGGACATGATTGAGCCTGACTTTCTCCTCCTAAAATCTTTCTGATTCATCGCAATTGAGTCAAATTTGATTTGACTCATTCTTGTATAAATAAATTTATTTTCATCTAACTGGAACAAGTCCATATCAAATTAATTATAGAAATTAAATCCATTCGTAGTCAAATTGGACTAGGGTCAAAAGTTAACCTATTTGAGAGAATTAAGCATCACCTGATCAGATGCTTTTATAAAATTTTCTAAAAATAATTTTGATCTAATTTAGATATGTGATAGAGCATGAGTTATGCATTGGGTTTACCAAATTTTATGATTTTTGGAGGTGTCTAGACTAAGTTATGATTGAGTTTGATTTGCATCAAACTCTTGAGGAAAAAGTCCTAGGTGCAGTGGACTCTTCCTTATCTACTCATGTTGATACCTTTTTGAATCATTTTTGGCAAAAAAAATAGATAAGATCTGATGAGTTTTCATGGACAATAAGTCCCAAAGTCCAAATGATAAAATAGATAAGTTATTTTGGTCAAAAAGGACTTTAAGTAGGCATTGGACATAAAAGCCTTTCTCACATCAAAGTGCATTAAATGCAAGAAATAATTTTCCACACCCAAAGTCTGCCATCCCTAATATCCCACACCTCCTCTATCCTTTTTCTTCTTCTCTTCTACAAGCATGAAAAGTTAGGTACAAATCTGAGAAGAAGGTTCAAGTTTTTTGGCATAATATTCAGGATCTATGTGACGGTGTTCGTGTGACGGATGGGATACCTTCAGAAATAGTTTTGAAGGTTCTTCAGATCAGATCCAGATCTAATTTTTGAGGAAAAGGTTTATGAGGAGAAGACATTCAGATCCTACCTGAGTGGATATCGGTAGAGGCCAGGCACATGCGTGGCTCCTTCTAGAACCTCAAAAATCAATAGGATCATTGTAGGATAATTAGATTACCCAGTCAGGCACTTTAAATTAAATTTGATTTATTTTTAATTTTTAATTTTTAATATCAGATTATCATGATTAGATCTGAGAACTCTTAGATCTGATCAGATTATTTAAAAATTTTTAGAAAAAATCCTCCTCAGATATGATCAGATCTGTACGATCCTGCAATGGAAAATAGTATTTTTTCCTTCAGCCCCAACATCTTAAGAGCACTCATCCCCATGCCCTCTCACTCTCTCTCTTAGATTTTTATATAAAAAAATTATATAGAAATAAGAAGGAAATAACTTGAAAGAAAAAAAATACAAGAGAAGACAATCTTCTCTTACCTTTATCTCCTCAAGACATCAAACTTTTGTTATCCAAAAGAAGACCTTTCCTCCAAGATTATTGGTGCAATATTCCCAACATTCCAACCTCTTTTTCTTCTAGTTTACCATGGACTCTCCAAGGTTTTTTTATGTCAACCACACAAAAGAATAGGAGGCACCATGTTTTAAGGAAGACTAGGTCAAAGAGACCAAGTAAAACTAGGAAAAGATGGAATCTTATGGGGCGTCCAACTCTTGGATGCCCCTCCCATAAATTTTGTGCATAGAGAATAAAAATCCAATGCCAAAAAAATAGGAGAGAAGGTGAACAAAAAAATAAATGCCATGGAAAGCAAGGCGCAAATTGGGAGGAGGTGTTTTGGTTTCATAAGACTCTATCAAATAGAGCTTAAATCAAAACCAATTCCTATATTTGACCAAGTCAAATAATATACCAAAATTACCAGATGTTGTGATGTGGGAAACCTTTCTTAGGCTTGGAAATCCTAGGAAAAAATCTGAAAATAAAAAAGTGGACATGGGCTCAAAAATGGTGCAGGGAAAGGAGGAGTCCTAGTCTAACTAGGACTCTTCTATTTTGACTAGGTCAAAGATAATTTAAATCTCATTTAAATTAGATTTAAGAAATATAATTAATAAATAATTCTAATCTAATGAGGAGGCTAATTAAATTATATTTAATTAAATTTAAATCTAATTTAATTTTTAATCAAATTAAAAATTAGGTTCACTCAAATCCTAATTAAACTAGGACTTGTTCTTCCTTGCAATTAGATTATCAAATAAACCAATTAGATTCAATCCAATTAAGTCCAAACTAATTCTAATTGAAACTAATTCAATAGGACTTGATCTCAACCTAAAAGCTCAATCAAATTGAGCCAATTAATAATTTAATTGCTAATCGATCCTCCTGCAATACCTACATTAGATCAAACATCAATCGTATTGATTGTTTGATCTTAGAATGATTCTCATTCATCTGATCAGGTTACAATCACTTATGCGTGTAACCCCAGGTTCCAACCTAAGTCAGTTGATGCATGCTAATCTATAGCTATGACAAGTATACCAATCGATCAAGTAATAAAGTAAATGAGTAGAGTATCATCCCTAGAGGATTGAAAAATAAGTACTGAAAAGCTCTTTTCTATGCTTTATTTAGAAGACTGATTTATGAGAATAAGAAATTAAAGAATAAAATAAAAAAATAACTAAAAATTTTAAGAAAATAGAGAGAGTGTAATTATTAAGATTTTAAATTTAAGAGCAATGTATTACTAAGATAATCAATTCACTAACTCAGTCAATACAATATTCAGGTTACTAGATTAATTTTATTTCATGTGACGATGGAGTTTCCTAGTTTATTCACTATCCTTTGGTCTAGGCATAGCAAAACTATCAATGTTTATTAATTATCCTTTGGTCCAGGTGTAATTTAAATAAATTTTAATGCATTAAGTTTTGTGAAACCCTCTAATTAAAATATGCTGCATCCAAAGCACACTAAAATTTCCACATGCATATGAATTCTAATTTGATTCATAATACAAGATATATAATCAAGAAGCAATAACATAGATGTACTTGGTCCGTAACATCTATGTTCATCAGGTCAATTAGAAGATGGCCAGTGATCTAAAAGTATTAAGATCAGATTTATATACTCCTCATGAATAAAATTTAAAATTAAAAATAAATCACACTGAATGTTGCATCAAAAGAGTGGCTACACCTTAGCCTTATTTAAAGAAAATTTAGTTCATGATAACAAGTTCAAAAATAGAAAATAAAATAAAAAAATATAAAGAAATTAGATTGTTTGATTGCTGAAATTGATTGTCCATCGCTTTTGGTGTGGAGAACTTGGTGAAGAAGAAAAGAAGCTCCTTGATCAATGTTCTGATTGTCGGAAAAAATTAAAAATCCTTTCTTTTCTCTTAAAAATCTCTCTTCTCTTTCTACCTCTCTCCTCTCTTTCTCTTCTTTTTCTTTTTTTTACTGTCTCCCCTCTTCTTTTTTTTTGCTTCGACAACAGCAGACTTTTTATAGGCTGAGAGGTGAATTTTTTCACCGAAATCCTATTAAAATTATGTTTAAAACCCTCAAAATAACTCAAAAAGAGTTTTGGACCAATTCTAACCATTGGATGTTGATCAAACGGTCCAAAAATTACTCAAAAATAATTTTAAAATCCCAAATCAAGTTGGATTTCATTTGGACTGTCGGATCAGCCTTAAAGATCAAATTTGGGCTATCAGATCGTGCACAGGAAAGCTTCTGATCTTTAGTTTAAAGTTGGAATGAATCTCAACCACTAGATCTCGTTCGGGAGCTGCGGATGTCGTTCGTCAGTGCATGCATTTCTGCCGTCCGATCAAATCCTAATGAAAGGTGCCCATCAGATCAAACAAAATTCTCAAATTGCCCTCTATAGACCATGCACGAGCCCGGTGTTGCATGGACCGCCGCATTCTTCAGCCAATCGAAGCACACTTCTCCATGTGAAATCCCCGAAATGCCCTCCAAATGGTCCATCGTGCACCATGAAAAATGCTGACATCAGCTTGGCATCAGCGTTGCATCAATGGGTCAGTTTGCTGGGTGTGGTCAGACCGGGCGGTCTGCTGAGTCAATTTTTCTGAACCGGTTTGAACTAGATCGGCTTTTTATTTTTTTTAAATTCAATTTCGAGCTCGTTTGAAGTCCATTTTGCATGAAATTTATTTCATTTGAACCAAAAAAATAAGATCTTCATATTAGTGGCCTTCTTTCCTACATAAGATTAATAAAAATATTAATTTCTAAAAGAATAAATTAATTTATTTTATAACTTAATACTTTTATTAGTATATTTTTACCATTTATCAGACCCTCCAACTTAGTCATTGCTAGTCCCTTAGCAATGTTATATTTAATGCCATGTTTCAATAAGATTATTCATAAAAAAGATAAAATCTAGGACTAAAGATCAAACAGTTTAGAAAATACTGCTAATTAAGCATTGAGCTTCAGAAGCAAATTTTTCAGTCAATAAAATTAGAAACTTCCTTAGTGTACATCAAAGATCTATAGCACTTGTGTTCGTGATGACTAACTTTAGCATTTTAGTGTTAAATTAAAAAAACAAAAGTATCCTCTCTTATCACCTATTTTTGTCAATTTTCTATACATTCTCAATTTTATACTCATGAATTAAGGTAGCTTTCACACTATCTTTTTTTTTTTTTTTTTGCTGTGCTGAGCATCCTAGCCTTTCCTTTACCATTTTACGTGAATTTTCACACTTGACCTAGGTGCAGAGACCCAGTTACTAGGCTTTGGGCAATCCACATATACTCTATCTTTTACACTTTATTTTTAGGCAGGTTGCTTTTTTCTTAAATTCAAGTTTTTTTGATTAGAATGTATATTAATTATCAATTTTCAGCGATAATTGAATCCTCAGTTGGCCTTATAATCAATACCTACTTTGCCTTGTTAGTGTGCATGTGCAATTATAAGTGCTAATAGTCTTTTAATAACCTAAGTAGGCTGCTAAAAGTCGACCAACTAATCTACTTCTTTAACTCGTTACATTCATTAGCAAATAATTCTATCTTTTTTTACTTATCCAGTCTATCTTGCTCAGGATTTTCTTCTTGACACATGATTTTTTTTTATTTATTTTTTTTATTTTTAACTTATTCTACATTGTCTTAAAGGAGAAAGAAAAATAAAGGGTGCAATAAAGGATAGGAAGGAATACACCTAATTTGGTTCAGTCTGGTTCTTTAAAGCTTTAAAATTTTGCTTGAGCTCTCGTTGATTTTTTCTACAAAATTGAAAATATACACCAAAGTAGTAAAAGAATAATAACAAATTAGTGAAAAATAAAAGAAAAGAAAATTGATCAGAACTAAAAAGAAAAAAAATAACCTATCTAGTAGTTCTGATTTATAGTCTTCAGCTTGACTTTCTTTAAGTTCTGAGTTGAATCAATCCGGTGCCACTATAATTAGAATACTTTTATGTTTGATCGAGCCCTCTTTTAATTAGACATTGCTAGCTTTTATAGTCTCAAATCTATTTTCTACAGAATTCTCATATACTAAATTATCAATAATATCAATTAGAAAATAAGTTTGATTATCATCAGGATGTTTAGTATCTTTGAGAACATTAAAAGTAACTTGTTCATCTTGGATTCTAAGAATTAATTTTTCTTGTTGAACATCTATTAAAGCTCTTCCAGTAGCTAAAAAGGGTCTTCCTAAAATAAGGGGTACATCATAATCTTCTTCCATATCAAGAACAATGAAATCAGCAGGAAAAATAAACTTGTTTACTTTTATCAAGACATCCTCCACTATACCTCTTGGATATTTGATGGATCTTTTGACTAATTAAAGAGTAATAGTGGTAGGCTTCAGTTCTCCTTGACCTAGCTTCCTAAAAATAGAAAAAGGTATGAGATTAATACTTGTTCCTAAATCACATAAAACTTTATCAAAACTACAATCACCAATAATGCTAGGGATAGTAAAACTCCCTAGATTTTTTAGCTTTTGTGGTAATTTATTTTGAAGTATTGCTGAGCATTTTTCAATCAAATTTATTCTCTCATGCTCCTTTAGCTTTTTCTTATTTGTTAGGATTTCTTTGAGAAACTTGGCATACCTAGGCATTTGAGTGATAGTATCTACAAAAGGAATATTAATATGTAAATTCTTTAATATTTTAAAAAAGTTAGAAAATTTCTTATCTGGATGTTGTATTTGTCTCTCTGGGAATGGTAGTGGTGGCACATAGGACTTCATATTTGGGTTGGCAAACTATATACCTAGAGACCATTCATCTGCTGGTTGTTTTGGTGACTGACGAATTTTAGTTAATGGTTCCTTATTTATAATTGGCTCTTCAGTTTCTTTCTTCTGATGTGGCTCCTCCAGCTTTGTACCACTTCTTAGGGTGATAGCATTGACTTGCTCCCTTGGATTGGTCTCCATGTTGCTAGGCAAGGATCCCTGAGGTCTCTCAGAGATTATCTTAGCCGTTTGACCTATTTGCATCTCCATGTTTCGAATTACTGCTGCTTGGTCCTGTCTAAGTTTGGCTTTTAAATTTTTTATAGTTGCTTCTTGGTTTTGCATAAATTTGACCATCAGCTCTTCCATGTTGGACTTTTTTTCAGGTACTTGGAATCTCAGGGGTGGCTATTGTACTGCATTTTGATTACTTCATAAGAAATTTGAGTGCTGCCTCCACCCTTGATTGTATGTGTTGGAGTAGGGATTATTTTGTTGCAGCCTAAAAAATTTACCAACATAATTAGCTGTATCAGTTGCTTTAGCAAAAGAATTATCTGTCTGGCAATTGCTCATATCATGTCCTCCTCCACACAGGTCACAGGTGATGCTCTGAACATGCATAGCTATTCCCTTCAAGTTGTTGACTTCGGCTCTAAGGGCTGCAATTTCAGCTAGTAAGGTTGGCACACAATCTACTCCCTACACAGCTGCTAGTCTTTTTGGCATCATGCATTCTGTCTACCACTGATAGCTATTTGATGCCATCTCATCAATCAGATCGAAGGCTTTCTCCTCCATTTTTTGATTAATTATTTCTCCTGCTGCTGCATCAATCATAGAATGATTAGTAGGAGATAAACCATTATAGAATGTTTGTACCTGAAGCCATATGGGTAGTTGATGATGTGGACATCTCCTCAGTAATTCTTTGAAATGCTCCCAAGCCTCATATAGTGTCTCCATGTCCATCTACATGAAAGAAGTGATATCGTTGTGCATCTTGGCAGTCTTGGAAGGTGGAAAGTACTTGGCTAAGAATTTTTGGGCTAGGATATCCCAAGTTATGATAGAACCTGCAGAAAGAGAATGAAGCCAACTTTTAGCTTTATCCCATAAAGTGAGGGAAATAACCTTAATCTAATAGCATCATCCAACTCCCCATTAATTTTAAAAGTATCACAAAGTTCAAGAAAGTTAGAAATATGGGCATTCGGATCATCATGCATGTGTCCACTGAATTGGACAGTTGATTGAATCATCTGGATCATTGCCGATTTTATTTCGAAGTTGTTTGCTCGCACTGGCAGTCTCCTGATGCTTGAAGCGCATCGGCTATAGATGGTATAATGTAATCATTTAATGGATGATGTACTAGTCGAATAGCTTTATGCTGTTCTTCGATCGTCATATCCAATCCTAGATTGATGTCATTAAGATCTTCAACTGCCATGTTTCTTTCTTGTTATAGTCTTCTAATGATCCTTTCAATTTTTGGATCTAAAGGTAGTAAGTTACTATGTCTAGTATGTGTCATGCACTGAACAAAAACTTTTTAAAAAATAAAATAATAATAAAAATTAAAAATAAAATTCTAAAGTAAAGCTAGGATCAAAATTTTAATATTATTTTAAACATAACCCCCGGCAACGATGCCAAAAACTTAATGCATGCTAATCTATAGCTATGGCAAGTGCACCAGTCGATCAAGTATAAAGTAAATGAGTAGAGTATCGTCCCTAGAGGATTGAAAAATAAGTACTGAAAAGTTTTTTTCTATGCTTTATTTAGAAGATTGATTTATGAGAATAAGAAATTAAAGAATAAAATAAAAAAATAATTAAAAATTTTAAGAAAATAGAGAGAGTGTAATTATTAGGGTTTTAAACTTAAGAGCAATGGATTACTAAGGCAATCGGTTCACCAACTCAGTCAATACAATATTCAGGTTACTTTAGATTAATTTTATTTCATGTGACGGTGGAGTCTCCTAATTTATTCACTATCCTTTGGTCCAGGCATAGCAAAACTATCAATATTTATTAATTATTCCTTTGGTCTAGGTGTAATTTAAATAAATATTAATGCATTAAGTTTTGTGAAACCCTCTAATTAAAATACGCTGCATCCAAAGCGCACTAAAATTTTCGCATGCATATGAATTCTAATTTGATTCATAATACAAGGTATATAATCAAGAAGCAATAATATAGATGTACTTGGTCCGTAACATCTATGTTCATCAGGTCAATTAGAAGATGGCCAGTAATTTAAAAGCATTATGATCAGATTTATATATTCCTCATGAATAAAATTTAAAATTAAAAATAAATCACATTGAATATCACATCAAAAGAGTGGCTACACTTTAGCCTTAGTAAAAAAAAAATTAGTTCATGATAACAAGTTCAAAAATAGTAAATAAAAGTAAAAATTATAAAAAAATTAGACTATTTGATTACTAAAATTGATTATCCGTCGCTCTTGGTGTGGAGAACTTGGTAAAGAGGAAAAGAAGCTCCTTGATCAATGTTCTAATTGTCGAAAGAAAAAAAAAACCCTTTCTTTTCTCTCAAAAATCTCTCTTCTCTTTCTACCTCTCTCCTCTCTTTCTCTTCTTTTTCTTTTTTTTTTTACTATCTCCCCTCTCCTTTTTTCTTCTTCGGCAATAGCAGACATTTTATAGGCTGAGAGGTGAATTTTTTCACCAAAATCCTATTAAAATTAGGTTTAAAACTCTCAAAATAACTCAAAAAGTGTTCTGGACCAATTCTAACCGTTGGATGTTGATCAAATGATCCAAAAATCACTCAAAAATTAATTTAAAATCCCAAATCAAGTCGGATTTCATTTGGACCATCGGATCAGCCTTGAAGATCAAATCTAGGCTATCAGATCGTGCACAAGAAAGCTTCTGATCTTTCATTTAAAGTCAGGATGAATCTCAACCGTCAGATCTCGATCGAGAGCTATGGATGCCATTCATCAGCGCATGCGTTTCTACCATCCGATCAAATTCCAGTGAAAGGCACCAATTGGATCAAAGAAAATTTCTAAATTATCTTCTATAGACCATGCACGAGCTCGGTGTTGCATGGATCGTCGCATTCTTTAGCCAATCGAAGCACGCTTCTCCATGTGAAATCTCCAAAATGCCCTCCAAACGATCCACCGTGCGCCACAAAAAATGCTAACGTCAACTTGGTATTCGTGGGTCGGTTTGCTATGTGCGGTCGGATCGAGCAATCTGCTGAGCCAATTTTTCTGAACTAGTTTGAATCGGACCAACTTTTTTTTCTTTGAAATTCAATTTTGAGCTCGTTTGAAGTCCATTTTGCCAGAAATTTATTTCATCTGAACCAAAAAAATAAGATCTTCATATTGATGGCTTCATTCCTACATAAGATTAATAAAAGTATCAATTTTTTTAAAAAATAAATTAATTTATTTTATAATTTAATATTTTTATTAGTATATTTTTACCACTTATCATCAGTTGCATAGGAATCGATTTCTATACCAATCAAAATGACCATCTAGTATTGGTACCCAACATCTGGATAGGTCGAATGTATGCAAAGCAATATTCTTAGAACTTAGCCTATGGTTAATATATAATTCATCCCTTTGACCAATAATGCTCAAGACGACTTCGAGTAAGTTATCAACACTCATACAAGTCGTCTCTATTGTATTTCAAAATTTTACAAATTTCATGACTCCTCATGAGAATTACCCAGGCTTAGATTTTGCTAAATTAAAATACAGCTTGATATTCGATTCCGAAAGTTAATCAGGAGTGGTTAATCCCATCTTGGCTCGCACATCAACTTTACAAGTATTTAACTATACCCAAAAATCTTTCGAACATGTATTAAAAATATAGACAGTCCGATACCAAAGTATAGTTAGTTGCTTGCAAGTCACCATGGTGATCTTAAGTCAGAGGGACACTTATACCTATTTGCCTTAGCTAGCCACTCTTGACAGTAGAATGCTATATTGATCACGTTTATTGCAGATGTGCTCTTACATCTCACTTGAATGCCATAATAATATCTCTATACTACTTGGTTATGAGGATAATCAACGCATATGGCATACAACGATCTACATACGATAAGTTATCATCCTTGTTAATAACTTATTATTTGATCGTGAATAATTTAAGAACCATTCGATAAATCTTTCTTTATCAATTAAATATGGTTCCAAGGACTTCTTCATAATTTAAAAGTTCATTTAAAAGAGATAGAAATTTTATGATGAACCAGTCAAATAACTATTATTATTAGATAAATCATATACATGTTTCAATCATCTACAACTTAGATGATTGGCTTTTCTAGGACACATTTTCCAACAACCTTCACTTGGACTAAAGCCAATCAAAAAAATATTAGATATCCTATCTTTCACTTAAGTTCGTAGAACTCCTTAATTTTGAGGCCTTAGCAAATGGGTTGGTCAAGTTTTTCTTTTTCATCGATCATCCAAAGATCAACATCATCCTGATCTAAAATCAAAGGTAATAGCAATACAGAATATACTGATCCTGTGGTGCAATTTTTATTCTTTAGCTAGAGCTATCGTTCTAGTGCTACATTAGGACTGGATCATCGATAGAGGGTGCCACTCCCAACATGCTATTGAACTTATGCCACCATATAGCCTACATGATAGCATCATATACTACGATGTACTCTACATCACTAACTGAATAAGCTATAGTGTCCTGCTTGGAATCTTTTTAGTAGATTGCTCCTACAATTAGGATATGACTTGACACTCTCTTACTATCATCTTGACTTGACTAAAAATTAGAATCAAAATATCTACATATTTTAAGTCAGTATCTCCATATTTGAGTTACTGGATCTTAGTATTTTTCAAATACTTAAGAATCATCTATACAAT
Source organism: Cocos nucifera (assembly GCA_006176705.1). NCBI lineage: Eukaryota > Viridiplantae > Streptophyta > Magnoliopsida > Arecales > Arecaceae > Cocos > Cocos nucifera. The sequence continues at coordinate 78,330 of QRFJ01005685.1, forward strand.
CTTTCAGTGGTTCTCACTTGGATCAGACTGGTATTTGCTCATGATCCTTAGTGAGTATACTATATCTGGTCTTGAACATGGAGAAATTAGATGATAGTCAAATCTTTATTTCTTGCAATGCTGGAATGCCATTCCTGATTAAGAGAATTTCATTCATAGACAACATAAGAAATAACACTATAGAATATTTTGCCCACTTATAAATATTGGATTTGTCTTTATTCATAACAAATACATACATTCAAAATGTATGTTCAAACTCTGAGATGATAAACAGATGTGCTTTATAGGTCTCTTGTCTTTGTTCATAACAAAAACATACATTCAAAATGTATATTCCAACTATGAGATGATAGTCAGATGGGCTTTATATGTCTCTATCTTTCTGTCTGCACTACTTTGATCCTTTTGAGAATCTATTCGCACCCAATGAATTTTATCCCTTCAGGTGAATCAACTAGTGTCCACACACTATTGATTTCTATGGATTTTAATTTGGATTATATGACTCCAAGCCACTTCTTAGAGTTAGACCATTGCATTGCATCCCTATAGGTGATCGGATTCTTATTGTTCTGATTAAGCTCAATAGGATCGTCATCTTAGACCTAGATACCATACTATCTATCCTGTAAACATGATACTTTATTAGATCTCCTTAAAGGTGCTATTTTAGTGGGCTTCGAATTTGATCTGATCAAATCTGGTTCTATAGGTTTAGTAGATTATGTTAATTCATTTCCTACCTGTCAAACTTTCTTAAGTTCAACTTGATAGGCATCAGTTCCTTTTCTTAAAAAAATTCTTTTCAAAAGAAATGCCCTACTGCTGATGAACATCTTATGTTCTTCAGCATGGTAGAATTAATATCTCTCAAATACCTATTGGACCAAGATCCAAGTTTATCTATGTGCAAAGCTATGACATAGGCTGATCAACCCTAAACCCGAAGGTGAGAGAGTCTAGGTCTATGCCTAATTCATATCCCATATAGAGTCTTTACAACATATTTACTAGATATATAAATTTTCAGAGTAAAACAAGTAGTTACAAAAGCATAACCTTAAAACAGGTAGACTAGTGAATCCTATCGTGGATTGAGCCATGCCTAACAAAGTTCAATTTCTTCTTCTGATATATTATATTCTAAAAAGGAATCCACTGAGAGAGAATCCTATTCTCTCCTAGATATGTCACAAACTTATTGGATAAGTATTCACCTTCTCGATCTGATCAAAAAGTTCTAATACTTTTTCCTATTTATTTTTCTATTTCATTATTGAATCGTTTGAACATTTTAAATGATTCAAGCTAGACGCACCCATGCCTAGATAGGTCATCTATAATGAAATATTGATATCTTCTTCTAGCACTTGAGTTCAAAGGTCCACATATATCACCGTGTATGAGACTTAGAACTTTATTAGCTCCTTTACCTTTTTCAATAAAAAATGACTTTGTCATCTATCCAAGAAGACAAGACTCATAGATTATCAATGATTCACAATCATTGATGTCGAGGTTTTCCTCTCAAGCTAACCCATTTATCCTATTCTTGTCAAGATGACTAAGCCTATAATGCCAAAGATAGACATCCATAACATAATCTAACTTAGATATTTATTAAATATGTACATTACACTTAACAGACTTTATAAATATTAAATATCATTTCTTTATTGTCCATGTATTATTGTAACATAATTCATAATAATATCACAATAATTTTCTTTATTGATAAATGATAACCATCTTTGACCAAAAGGCCAATAGAGATCATATTTATCATAAATGATAGATAATAGTGATAATCACTAAAAATGATATTTTTTGAAAATAAGCTTGACAATTCCTAAAGCTAGGATTGGAATAGAACTTCCTTCCTTAACGTTGAGGAATCTCTCACCATTTTCAAACATTCCACTTACCTAATGTCCTTGCAATGAATTGCATAAGATCATCGGTATCTAATATCCAAGTAGTAAAATTACATATAGAGAAATTTTAAGATGTTATCATATAACATCCTTGATAAGCTACTTTTGCTTCTTTCTCTTATTCAGCTTGTTGGGATCAAGAGAAGTAAGATAATTCTTCTTCCTATAATCCTGCTTCAAATAGTAAAGCACTATGCCTGATTTGGATCAATATTAGACTTATTATTTTGACTAGGTTCAGAAGCCCCAGTATGAACCCATTCGTATTGATGAACCAAATTCAACATTTGATACTAATTATCAAAGTTGGATCCCATAAGTCATCACTATCTAATAGTGATTGGAGCAATTAGGGTTTAGCCTTAATTTTAGAAAAGAGAACAATGACCTAATGTATATGAATTATTTTATGTCTAAAGACTTGGACTTTAGTCTAAAGGTTCTTTCACTATTTTATTCGAATTGGTAGCCTCTATCTTCAACTCGAGGAATTACTTTAATTCCCTAAAGGTACTAGAATCCACATAGACTACACACAAGTTCGACTTTGGTCAATCAACCCATGCGCATCTACGGGTAGGTTCATTAATCAATTGTTTCTCTAAACAACTTTTAGTAATTTAATTTTATCCTAGAAACCTAATCAGTAGATTTTGGCCTCCACTGTAAGGATCCGGTTAGGTCTAACCATTAACATGACTATACTTGGTGCATCTAACCAACAAATAATTAAGCCCAACTTTGGTTGGTCAACCTAACCACCATTAGTGAGACATTTTCAAGTTATCATATTATGAATGATAATTTCATTGGTCAATAAGCATCAGACCTTTGTGCCTCCAATGATTATTGAGCTAATGGACCCATTATCATCTAACTTAATAGGAGGTCATGACTCTGTTATCTTCATAACATTGTTATTTTAAGGACCTAATAATTTTAAAGAATATAAATTATTAGTGATTTAAGAATAGAAAGAACATGGACCAAATTGCTCCCACTGACTTCACCAAGTCAAGTCCTCTCACTGACTTCTCAAGTCTTTGATAAAAACTAGGATCAATATCGATCCATGGGCACCTAGATTAGTCTCACTAAATAAAATCAGTCTCACTGATTTTCTATATGACATGGGTCAGCATGAATCAATGAGCAACTTAATCAAAAGCTGATTAACCACATTCGCCAGGTAAATGAGATTGGTGGAAGGGTCTACCAAGGCTCACCTTAGACACCATCAGAAATGGCTAGGTAAGCAGGCTGCCAATTAAAACTTTGATCAACTACAACTATTGAATTATTCTATAAAAAAAATAACCTAATCCTAATTAACAATTAATTAGATTTGATCAATTTCTTAACTTAGTCTATATTTAATCTAACCCTAGGTCTAACCTAGTTAATGACCTGATCAAAGCTAACCCATTATCCTTTAACCCATATTTTATGAAATTATCTTAAGATCTTCAAATTACAAACCTAGATCCTAAACAATCAATTAATTCTTAATTAAGTTTAAGGCTTATAGTTTTAGGTTTATGTAACCTCATAATTAATTTTTGATTTGATCATTTGAAATATTTTCAAATTATAAATAGTTTACATTGAATCATATTCGATGCATGGTTTTAGATATGATTTGTTTTATTGTTTCGATCATATCTTAGGATTTTAAATCTAGGGTTTTACAGAAACTAAGTTTATAATTTAAATTCTATAAAATTTATATATCATACATATGCAAACTAAATTAAAAAAAAAGCTACATATCAATATATGCAACATGAAAATCTAGGTCAAAACGTGAAACCTATCATTTGAATTTTATCTAAATGATCAAAATTAGATCATAAATAATTTAATTTTAGATTTAAAATTTATAAATCACTTTATATTTTATCTAATATATTTATAATTTAGGTTATTTAAGTCAGCATATATGAGGACAACCTTTCCACTTTAAGGGATAAATCTTACATTAGGACAATCTTATAATTAATATGTTTGATCTGATATTATTTAGATCTAATCTAAATAATCTAAAATAGATCTAATATCTTTTTATTTAGATTTAAAATTAAAAAAATAAATTATAATTTTTTTTAGATCTAATCTAACTTATTCATGATTCAATTTTACAGATTAGCACATACAAGGACAATCTCTCCATTGCAAGGGATAAACCTTACAGCAGAACAATCTTATATCATTATATTTAATCTTTAAAATTTTATTTTTAGATTTATTTTAATATAAACATGATCATGTTATAAAAGAATCTAGAAGCTCTAATACCACTGATAGAAAACATGCAGGATTTCATGCTTGAATTTCAAAACTTTTTCGAAATTAATTACAGCAGAAGATGTAGATTAAACTATTTAATCTACAAAAGCATGTAATCTAAATACTAAATCCTACATCTAGAACTTATAAGATGTCATAATGCATACACAAATCTAAAAATTAAAGTGCTTTGGTATTGATTAGATCAATACCCCAGATCTAGAATAGTTCTAGATCAAATCCTACATCTCATCTAGGTGAGAAAAGAGATCAAATCTCTTATCTTCGCATGGATCAAGAACATTGCGGTTGATTCTATTATAGTCTTTTGTTGCTCAGATCCACACATGCATTTAGCCTCTACAGGTAATCCACATGAAGCTGCAAACACAGATCGGAGGTTCGTCGAACGAAAATCCACTCGAAGTGCTAGCTTCTTGCAAATCCCTCCTGATGGTTAATCTAAAAATTATTCTTCTAATCTCTTGGATACTATAAGAGATGAAGAATACAAGCAAAAATAAGAAAGAAATTCAACCCTTAGATCTCCCAAAAATTAGAAATAAAACATATGAGAAAAGCCCTAAGAGAACATAGATCTCCTCTTTCAGGACATCAATGATTAATGTCTTAAAAACATCTCTATATTAGGATAAGAGAAGATCTTCTCCTCTAAATTTTTCTCATGCTTCCAAATCTAATATTCTCTAATTTTTCTCATAGAAAAATCTCATAAATAAATAGAGAAGAAGGGTTCTCAAGGAAACCCTAAGAGAAGACCTTTCTTCTCTTCTTCTTCTCTCATCAAGATATAATCAGATCATGTCCAAAAAGGAGAACCATCCCCCAACATCTTGGAGCACTCATCCCCACATCATCTCCCTCTCTCTCTTAGATTTTTATCACAAGAATATCATATAGAAATAATAAGGGAATAACTTGAAAGAAAAGAAAATACAAGTGAGGACAATCTTCTCTTAGCTTTATCTCCTCAAGACATCAACCTTTTGTTGTCCAAAAGAAGGCCTTTCCTCCAAGATTATTAGCACAATATTCCCAACCTCCCAACCTCTTTTTCTTTTGGTTTACCATGGACTATCCAAGGTTTTTTTATGCCAACCACACAGAAGAATAAGAGGTGCCATGTTTTAAGAAAGACTAGGTCAAAGAGACCAAGTCAAACTAGGAAGAGATCCCATAACTTTTGTGCTTAGAGAACAAAAAACCAACACCAAAAAAATAGGAGAGAAGGTGCACAAAAACATAAATGTCATGGAAAGAATGGTGCAAGTAGGGAGGAGGTGTTTTGGTTTCATAGGACTCTATCAAATAGAGTTTAAATCAAAACCAATTCCTATATTTGACCAAGTCAAATAATATACCAAAATTACTAGATGTTGGGATGTGGGAAACCTTTCTTAGGCATGGAAATCTCATGAAAAAATTTGGAAATAAAAAAGTGGGCAAAGGCTCAAAGGTGGCATAGGGAAAGGAGTCCTAGTCTAACTAGGACTCTCTTATTTTGACTATATCAAAGATAATTTAAATCTCATTTAAATTAGATTTGAGTTAACCTAATTAGTAGGCAATCCTAATTCAATTATAAATTTAATTAAATCATATTTAATTAAATTTAAATCTAATTTAATTTCTAATCAAATTATAAATTAAGTGCACTCAAGTCCTAATTAAACTAGGACTTGTTCTTCCTTGTAATTGAATTATCCAATAAACTAATTTGACTTAATTCAATTAAGTCCAAACTAATTTTAATTAAATTTAATTTAATTAGACTTGATCTCAACCAAAAAGCTCAATCAAATTGAGCCAATTAGAATGATTCTCAATACTTGCATTAGGTCAAACATCAATCGCATTAATTGTTTGACCTTAGAATGATCCTCAATCGTCGTTCAACCATCTGATTAGATTGCAATCTCTTTTGCATGTGACCTCATAGGTTCAAACCTAAGCTGGTAGCATAAGAATCAATTTTTGTACCAATCAAAATGACCATCTGGTAGTGGGACTCGACGTCCGGATGGGTTGAATGTATGTAAAGCAATATTCTTAGAATCCTAGCCTATGGTTACCGTATAATTCATCTCTTTGACCAATAATACTCAAGATGACTTTGAGTAAGCTGTGAACACTCATACAAGTCATCTCTATTATATTTCAAAATTTGCAAATTTCGTGACTCCTCACGAGGATCACCCAGGCCTAGGTTTTGCTAAATTGAAACACAATGATACATTCTCTTTCTGAAGTTAATTAGCATTGGTCAATCCCATCTTGACTCATACACTGACTTCATAAGTACTTAACTATATCCATAAATCTTTCAAATATGTATTAGAAATACAGGCAGTCCGATACTAAAGTATAGTGAGTTGCTTGCAAGTCACTATGGTGATCTCAAGTCAGAGGGATACTTAAACCCATTGGCCTTAGCTAGCCACTCTTGATGGTAGAGTACTATATTGATCACGTTCAGTATAGAGGTACTCCTACATCTCATCAAGATGCCATACCAGTGTCTCCACTGTTACATATGTGTGCCCTAGAAGCCAAATTGATTGATACCTGTTATACACTTCTAAAGGTAAAATTATAATTTTAACTATAAATAATAAAATGAATTATTTTTTATCACAGTGTGTATTTGAAAGTGTCTATGATACATCTCTTGAGTTAATAATAATGATAGTTCATATTTTCAAGAGTTGAAAATTTAAGACATGAATTTTCAATATTAACCCATAAAATGCTCCCGATCGTAGGATTATCATGAGGATGGAATTTGATCCAAAAGGTTAGTATATGATCATTTTTTTTGGATAGATGAGTCTTGAGTCTATGGTGTAGAGACATTGAAGTGAGAGTATAGGTATTTGTTAGAGAACGAGGTCTATCTTCTCATCGATGAGCGTGACCATCTCGAGCAGTCATGAGAAAGTCTACCTTCTCTTCAATGATTGGCTCGAAGCTGCAGTAGTATGTCTGGTTCTTTGACCTGAGGTGCATCGATAGTTCACCTTGAGGGTGTTATAATTTGACTACACCATAACTCGATCTCCTAGCCATTCGGAATCCTGAGGTGTATGTTGGCTATAGCATGTTTATTGCAGGAATTGGATTACACCAATAGGGGATCTATCTACCTCGGTTGATGAGGAGCAGCCCTATGATGATCATGAGAATTAAGTCTATAAGCCCATGGCCATGGCAGAGTGAAATAAGAAAAAGAGTTTCTATTAGAATTTTCACATTGGACTTGAATCAAATGATTAATTCATATGACCAAAATTAGGGTTTGATGAGATCACCTTAACCCTAATGCAATCGGGGCTCAAGATAAAGGAACGTAATCACATAGGTAACTACACTGAGAGGTTCGCTTTCAGTTCTAATGGGTTGCCACCATATGCTACTAGGTGTCACTGGTGGATTTTGGGAGCAATTAGAATGATTTAAATGATCGATCATACTAGTTGTCTGAATCAGATCCATCGAAAGGTGTTTCGATGATGTTGATGATAGAGATCACGACATATCCCATTACCATATGGAACTAAACCTAACTGAATTATACAAATAAGAATTTGAATCTAGATATTATCAATTAGATTAACCCAGTTTAATTGATTTGAATAAGGTTCAATTAGATTCAAGAAAATCATGCTAGTACACGATTGAGCCTAATGTTCTCCTTTAACAATCATTAAAGCTTATTTCGACTGAGCCAAATGAGTTTGGACTCACTCAAAAATATTTACTTTGTTTGACTAGTGGTTGTCCAGATTAAAAAAAAATTATCTTAATTTATGAGATAAATTTGAGACAACACCTGCTATTTTTCATCACCTGCTAAATCCTGTCTTCGGACATTGGTAAAATGTTGACTCTGGATACTTAGACATCTGCTCATATGTCATGCACCCATAGGAGAGTACTTGGGAACTTGTCCTCCTGCTAAAAAGTAGATAAGAAGGGGCAAACACCTAGGGAGGCATGCACCCCATGAGGATAAAAGATGGAGTCCCATATACATAAAACTCCAGATTGCTTCGGGAGATTAAACTGTGTGGTGCCAAGAAGTCTTGTTTGACCCAATCTTGGCACCACCTAAGGAGAGTTTTGAGGGTCTCTCATCTGATTAGATTAGATAATATCATCCCACTAATCAGATTTAGATCTGATTGCACAAAGGGCCGTGATTGGCTAGGATGATGTGGCACTACATGGCACAGCAGGGTCTATATAAATCCTATCTAAGCCTAGAATTCAATTCTTCTGCCTTTAGCCCAGACCACATAGCCCCTCTCCCTCCTTCTCCATGCCACCCTCTAGTCCTATCTCTCCTCTCCATGCCCAAGGGCTTTTGGGCATGAACAAGGTGTGATCCAAGCAAGTGAAAGGCACCAGAAAAGGAAGAAGGTAGCACTACTGCAAGAGGCAACGGCTGTTCTTCAAAAGCAGTTTTGAAGACCTTCAAGATCAAATCTAGATCTAATTTTTGGAGGATTAATTAAGAAGAAGAAGATCTTCAGATCCTTCCCAAGTGGATACTAGTAGAGGTCAGGCACTTGCGTGGCTACATCCAGAACCTCAAGCAAACATCGGGATCACCACAGGATAATTGGATTACCCAAAATAAAGATATAATTAAATTAGATTTAATTTTTATTTTTATTTTTATTATCAGATCAATAATATTTAATTTGAGGAGCCTCAAATTTGATTAGGATCTTAAAATTTTTTTTTTTGAAATATCCCTCCTGATCCAATCAAATCTGAATGAACCTGATCCAAAAAATAGATTTTTTTCTTCAACTGGTATCAGAGCCAGGTTCCATAATTCATTAGATCTAATTTTAATATATTTTTGATATAATAATTAGATAATTTTAGATGTCACATTATATATAATTAGATCTAAAATTAAAAAATTAAAAATTAAAAAATCTAGATCTAAGATGTATGAGATGCATGACTAGACTAGGAATAGAATTATTCTATGTATAGTCTAGCATGATCAAAATTTTAATTTAATTAATTATAATTTTTAGATATATTTATTTACTATTGTTTAATAAATAAAAAATATAATTAAATTTATAAAATAGAAAATAAATTTATTTAATTTATTTATATGAGATATGATAGATGCATGTTTAGACTAGTTGTAGAATAGTTCTACAAAATTATCTAGAATAAATTTTAATTTGATATGATCAAATTTAAATCTTATTTTTTAGATATTTATGAGATAATTTAGATCTAAAAATATGCATGATATGATGCATGAGATGTATGCAAAATATATTTTTAGTTAGATTAATTTATATATATGTGATATATGATGTAGATCTAACTAGTTTTGTAGATTTATCATGTTTTTGATTAAGACATTCCCTTAGACCGTCCGGTCATAATAATGAAGTAGAATTTAAAAGCCCTCTGCTTCCATTCGATGGGATGTTCTTATGGTACATAGGGGTGCTACGCATTTGACCTTAATCATAAATCAAAATTTATTTTCTACAAAATCCTAGATCCTAAAATCCTAGGATTTTATATATATATTTTATTTATGAATCCTAAACTTAATTAAGAATTAAGATTATGAAATATATTAGATCTAAAATTGAGAATTTTTAGATGGAAGACATATTCATAAAATTGGGTTTGGGCTTGGGTAGCTTAATTAGGTCTAGTGGTTGATCAAACCGAATCAAGAGTTGGTTAGGTGGGATCAAGAGTATTTAAATTGACCAGCCTAATAGGATTAAGTCTTGGTCAAGGTCGAGTCACATGAGTGATTGATCAAGTTAAGACCTAATTAGGCTCAGTGGTTAGAGTCTGGATTCTAGGCTAACCCAATTGATTTTGGCTCAACAATTTGGTGTCTAAGGTAAGTTTGGCAGATACGACTGACTGATTTTTAATTTGTAGCTACTCGACTCGAATGCATTCTTATCGAGTTAATGGCATATCCCTTCCACCGATCTCACTTACCTGGCCATATTTGTTGGCCCAGTCCTAATCTAAGATGGCTAATAATACGAGCTAACCCATGTCACTTGGTTGGTCATAATGGTTATGGCTATGTCAAGTCAAGTTTAAAGAGACCTAAATCAAATCTCCCTAAGAAAAGATTAAGTCTAAGGTCTTCCACCATTGTAGATGTATGGGCCCTTCTCGAGGTTGATTGTTCTCGACTGGTGATAGTGGTTTAGTTGCACCAAGAAGATGCAACCATATCTATTAGACATTGGATGCTACGAGCTGGATGATGGATTGGGCTCAATATTTTGGATACGGTGAGAGACCCAATTAGGAATCCAATCTATATAAATAGTGGATCTGACTTAACTAAGGAGTGGATCAATATTACGAGCATGGTGAGATTCATGAATTAGAGATCAAGTCTGGATGCACTATGATTAAAAAATCATTGGATAAGAGTTGTTCACTCATTGGCTAACGCATCACCAATAACTGTTAGGTGAGGTGATGAGTCAGTTGGTGGGACTGCACCACCCACTAAAAATCAATAATCATGGAGATTTTTGCATCTCTACAGAGAGAGTGTAAAGATCCATAAAAATAGTGAAAGCTAATTTATTTAAAAATCAAATCTCAAAATAAATTGATTAAGTCTGAATTATAAAATCTAACTAAAAATTTTGACTCTCTACAGAAAAAAAAAAAAATCTGCGTCCAACCCACTAGCCCGTATCCTGGACACCCATAAACTAACCGGACCTAATTACAAGGATTGGCTCTAAAACTTTAAAGTTATTTTGGGTTTTGAGAAGTTGACTCATATATTAAACCAAGATCCTTCCACCTTACCAGCTCGTCCGTTCGCTGAACAGAGGGCATCTCTTGACAAATGGATGAATGAAGATAATAAGATTAGATACTACATGTTGGGCTCGATGTCTGATGAGCTTCAGCGTCAACATGAAGATATCAAGATTGCCCACCAAATGTTGGCTCAGCAATAAGAGTTGCTTGGTGAACAGAGTCATGCAGCCAAATATCAGATCACTAAATGACTATTTAAGGCTAAAATGCATGATGGACAGTCAGTCCAAGATTATTATCTGATGATGATCAAGAACTTGGAAGAGCTTGAGAAGCTTAGAGTGAAGTTAGATCAGGATCTGCAGAATGATATATTTTCATAATCCTTGATTGATGCATATGGGCAATTCATCATGAACTACCATATGCATAAACTTTAGAATACTCTAATCGAGCTTATGAATATGCTAGTTACTACTGAGCTTTCTATGAAAGGTTCTAAAGACTCAGTACTTGCTATGGAACAGACTTCTTCCAAGAGAAAATTTTTTGGAAAGAAGAAGTCTGTGAAAAAATAGATGGTGGAAGGTGGAAAGAAAAAGAAGGTAGAGCTGAAGAAGAAAGCCACTGATAAAAAAAAGTATCTCCATTGTAATACTGATGGCCATTGAAAGCAAAACTGCCCTACATACCTTACCACCCTAAAGAATAAGAAAGAGACAGGTCCTTCTAAAGGTATGCTCATTATTGAATTTAATCTTATGGTTTCTTCTATTTCCAGTTGGATGCTTGACTCTAGTTCTAATGCTCATTTATGCACTTCCATACAGGATCTTAAGGATAGCAGGAGGTTGAGGGATGGTGAGATGATCCTATGCATCAGAAATGGAGCAAGGGTTGCTATTATGGTCGTAAGAACCTACCCTCTTCGACTACCATCTGGCATAGATTTAGTACTCAGGGATTGTTATTATATACCTGCTGCAAGCAGGAATTTGATTTCTGTTTCATGTTTAGCATAAGAAGGCTATGTAATTAGTTTTCTTAAGGACCATTGTAATATTTTTTATGAAAGAAATAAAATTGCAAGTAGTTTTCTTATTAACGGTCTCTACAAGTTACATATTGATATATCTATCTTAAATATCGAGCAAAATATGAATGCCATAAGATCAAAATGACCCAGGGATAGTCCAAATGATAGGTATCTATGGCACCTAAGGCTATGTCATATAGAAGAAGATAAGATTAACAAATTAGAGAAAATCGGGCTATTGAGTCCATTGACTTTCGAGTCATATCCAATTTATGAATCATGTCTTCATGGCAAAATGACTAAGTTCCCTTTTGTAGGATATGGGAAAAGAGCCATGGATCTTCTTGCCCTAGTACATACTAATGTGTGTGGCCCATTTGATGTGCCGGCTAGAGGCAACTTTTACTACTTCATAACCTTTACTGATGATTTATCTTGGTATGGGTATGTATATCTTATGAGACACAAGTTTGATGCCTTTAAAAAGTTTAAGGAATTCAGACATGAAATTGAAAAGCAAACTAGAAAACCCATTAAGATTCTTCGATCAGATCGAGGAGGTGAATATCTTAGTCAGGAATTTTTGCACTATCTTAAGCAAAATGACATAGTCTTTTAATGGACTCCACCTGAAACACCTCAACTCAATGGGATTTCAGAATGAAAGAACTAAATCCTATTAGATATGGTCTGATCTATGATGAGCTTCACAGACCTTCCTAATTTTTTATGGAAACATAGTCTGTTAACTGCTATATATTTACTGAATAGGGTTCCCTCTAAAACTATTTCTACTATATCGTATGAGATATGGCATGATAAAAATTCAAGTCTCAGTCATCTCCGAATTTGGGGTTGTCTGGCTCATGTCAAAAGACAACAAACGGACAAGTTAGACTATAGATCCTTTAGAGCTCGATTTATAAGATATCCTAAAAAGTCATTAGGATATTATTTCAATATTCTAGAAGACCACAATGTGATTGTGAGTTGGTATGCCATCTTTCTTAAAAAATAGTTTATTCAAAATGGTGGTATTGGAAAGCAGATCAAGCTCAAGGAAAAAATCTCACAAGAGCAACAAGCTAAGGACCCTATGGAACCAAATTAGGTTGAGCCAATACAATCACTACCTCCTCCACCTCATAGATCGAAAAGAGTTTTTCATCTTCCTAAGAGGTATTAGGTACTATTTCAGAGAAAGTAGAGAAAATGTTCCTCGTAGGCAATGGGGTTCATGATGATGATCCCAAAACCTATGATGAGGCGATATCGGATATCGACTCTAAGAAATGATTAGAGGTAATGAAGTCAAAAATTGACTCGATACACTCAAACCAAGTCTAGACCTTGGTAGATCCACTAGAAGGTGTAATACCTATTGGATATAAATGGATCTACAAGATAAAGATTGGTGCAGATGGAAATGTGGAGATATTCAAAGCTAGATTAGTGGCAAAAGGATATAGTCAGCATGAAGGAATTGACTATTAGGATACCTTTTCATTAGTATCCATGCTAAAATTCATTCGCACATTACTTACTATTGCAGCCTATTTTGATTATGAAATATGGCAAATGGATGTGAAAATGGTGTTCTTAAATGGATACCTTGAGGAAGATATCTATATAGAATAGCCACCAGGTTTCACATCCAGTGATGTTGATCACAAAGTATGCAAGCTGCAAAGGTCCATATATGGACTTAAGCAAGCATCTCGGTGCTGGAATACTCATTTTAATTATGTGATCAAATTATTTAGTTTTATCAAGAACGAGAAGGAACCATGTATTTTCAAAAAGGTCTATGGGAGCGCTATTATCTTCCTCATATAGTATGTGGATGATATCCTTCTTATTAGGAATGATATTTCCATGTTAACCATAGTTCAAATATGGTTATCTAAAGAATTCTTCATGAAAGACCTAGGAGAAGCATCCTTTATTCTAGAAATTAAGGTCTATAGAGATAGACCGAATAGGATGCTAGGTCTTTCAAAGAAGATGTACATAGAGGAAGTGCTAAAGAGGTTTAGCATGGAAAACTCCAAGAGAAGATTGGTACCCTTCAGACATGGCATTCATTTCTCCAAGAAAATGTATCCCAACACACCTGAGGAGATTGAATGCATGAGCAAGATCCCTTATGCTTCAGCAATAGGGAACCTTATGTATACCATGTTATGTATATGACCTAATATAGCCCACGCTGTGAGTGTCACGAGTAGATATCAGTCGAATCTAGGTTAAGAACATTGGACTTTTGTGAAATATATCCTTAAGTACTTGAGAAGAACTAAGGATATGATGTTAGTTTTTGGTAATGGAGAACTCCAAGTTCCGGGGTATACAGACTCAGATTTTATGTCCGATATAGATGATCAAAAGTCGACATCTGAGAGTCTATTTGTGTGTAATGGTGGTGTTGTCAGTTGAAAGAGTTCCAAGCAGATAGTGATAGCAAATTCCACCATGACAGTAGAGTACATTACTGCATCAGAAGCTACGAAGGAGGCATTCTGGTACAAGAAGTTTGCCACAAAGATCAAAGTGATGCCATTGGATGCCATTCCTCTATATTGAGATAATAATGGCACCATAGCCCTTGCTAAAGAGCTCAGGTCCACCAAAAATTCAAGCACATCGAGCGGCGATACCACCTCATCCACGATTATCTTAAGAAAGGTTACGTTGAGGTTAAGAGAGTTGACTCCGCAGACAATGCGGCAGACCCACTTACAAAGTCATTGGGTTGGCAGAAGATTGAAGCCCATCTTGAGAAGATAGGACTTAGATTTGTAGTCAATTGGCTTTAGGTCAAGTGGGAGTTTGTTAGATATGTATGCCTTAGAAGCCAGACTAGCTGACACTTATAATATACTTCTAAGAGCAAAATTATAATTTTAATTATAAATAATAAAATGGATTATTTTTTATTATAGTGTGTATTTGAAAGTGTCTATGATACATCCCTTGAGTTAATGGTAATGATAGTTTATATTTCCAAGAGTTGAAAATTTAAGATACGAATTTTCATTATTAACTCATAAAATGCTCCCGACCGTAGGATCATCATGAGGATGGTGATTGATCCAGAAGGTTGGTGTACGATCACTTCTTTTGGATAGATGAGTCTTGAGTTTATGATATAGAGACACCAGAGTGAGAGTACAGGTACTTATTAGAGAATGATGGTACTGAGCATGACCACCATGAGTAGTCATGAGAAAGTCTACCTTTTCGTCGATGATTGGCTCGAAGCTGCGGTAGTATGTCTGGTTCTTTGACTTGAGGTGCATCGATAGTTCACCTTGAGGGTGTTATAATTTGACTATACCATAACTCGGTCTCCAAGCCATTCAGAATCCTGAGGTGTACGTTGGCTATAGCATGTTCATTATAGGAATTAGATTGCACCAATAGGTGATCTATCTACCTTGGTAGATGAGGAGCAGCCCTATGATGATCATGAGAATCAAGTCCATAAGCCCATGGCCATGGCAGAGTGAAATAATAGAAAGAGTTTCTATTAGGATTTTCACATTAGACTTGAATCGAATGATTAATTCATATGACGAAAATTAGGGTTTGATGAGATCACCTAAACACTAATCCGATCGAAGCTCAGGATAGAGAAACTTAATCATACAAGCAACTACACTGAGAGGTTTGCTTTCAATTCTAATGGATTGCCATCATATGCTGCTAGGTGTCACTGGTGGATTTTGGGAGCAATTAGAATGATTTGGATGATCGATCATACTAGTTGTTTGAATCAGAAAAGTTCTGATCCATCAGAAGGTGTTTCGATGATGTCGATGATAGAGATCACGACATATCCCATTATCATATGAAGCTAAACCTAACTAGATTACACAAATAAGGGTTTGGATTTGGATATCATCAATTGGATTAACCCAGTACAATTGATTTGAATAAGATTCAATTAGGTTCAAGAAAATCATGCTAGCACACGATTAAGCCTAATGTTCTCCTTTAACAATCATTAAAGCTTATCTAGATTGAGTCAAATATATTTGGGCTCACTCAGGAACCTTTACTTGGTCTGACTAGAGCTTGTCTAGGTCAGAAAAGCTTTGTCTTAATTTATGAGATAAATATGAGACAACACCTCCATTTTTTTGTCACCTGCTAAATCTTGTCTTCGAACATTGGTCAAATGTTGATCCTGGACACTTAGACATCTGCCCATGTGTCATGCTCCCATAGGAGAGTACCTGGGGACTTATCCTCCTACTAAAAAGCAGACAGAAAGGGGGTGCATGCCTAGGGAGGCGTTTACCCCATGAGCATAAAAGATGGAGTCCCATACAAATGGGACTCTAGGTTGCTTCAGGGGATTAGACTATATGGCACCAAGAAGTCTTGTTTGACCTAGTCTTGGCACCACCCAAGGAGAGTTTTGAGGGTTCTCATCTGATTGGATCAGATGATGTCATCCCACCAATCAGATTTAGATCTGATTGCACAAAGGGCCGTGATTGGCTAGGATGATTGGCATTGCATAGCGTAGTAGGATCTATATAAATCCTGTCTGCGCCTAGAATTCAATTCTTCTACCTTTAGCCCATGCCACATAGCCCTTCTCCCTTCTTCTCTATGCCACCCTTTGGTCCTCTCTTTCCTCTTCACACCTAGGGGCTTTTGGGCACATACAAGGTGCGATCCAAGTAAGTGAAAGATGCCAGAAAAGAAAGAAGGTAGCACTACTACAAGAGACAATGGCTGTTCTTCAAAAGTTGTTTTGAAAACATTCAAGATTAGATCTAGATCTGATTTTTGGAAGATTGATTAAGAAGAAGAAGATCTTCAAATCCTGCCTGAGTGGATATCGGTAGAGGCTAGGCACTTGTGTGGCTACATCCAAAATCTCAGGCAAATATCGAAATCATCACAAGTGTTGACGCAGAATCTGGTCATCGTCGGAGTCCATTGGAGTGGAGGCCGATGAGGTCGCCATCGGAGACCTATAAAATAAAGTCCCATCCGAAGCCGATGGGGAGTGGCTCCGGCAGGACCCTCCGACAATCAAGTCAGCTCTGGCCAAAAGGAATGGAGTGCTCGAAAATGACTTTCATAGAGCTTAGAGATGAAGGGGAGATCAGAGAGATTAGAGATCCGAATTAGCGTATCTGGAGGATCCTTTTTATAGCGGAGCTTGATGGTGACGGCTGTAGCAGCGTGCTGGCAGGCCGCTCGAGGTTTGGTGGAGTTAGTCTCATGGGAAGGTGCCATCTGCAGTGGATCGAAGGTGATAGCCATCGCCGCCTGACAGTGGATTACTGTCGCTTGCGGCAGACTGATGGTGATGGCTGCAGCTGTCTTGATGTTGAGCCGCTCGGAGCCGAATGAAGGGTTGAAGGGCTTCGACGTGTGCCTATTTCAGAGGAGTTCAAACTTCTGAAGGGGAAGCTCGGAAGGAGTTCAGCTCCTGTAGGCGTCTGGCTGGAGGTGCGCAGCTAAGGCTCGGTTGTCGGGAAGTTCAGTAGGAGTTCGATCGGTGAGAAGTTCGGTCGGCTGAACGGGTTCGAAGGAGCTCAGACGTTAGGAGTTCGAGGAGCTCAACCGCTAAGCAGTTCCATCGGCTGAACGGGTTCTATGGAGCTCGACCGCTGGGGGTTCGACTAAAGCCTGGCTGTTGGGAGTCCAAGGAGCTCAACCGCTAAGTAGTCTGACCGACTGCAGGAGTTCGGCTAAGACCCATCCGTTGAAGCTCTTCCATAGCTACTGGTTGTATTAGGCAGAGCATCGGGCTAGACTTCGGCAGGAGCGGCGTTTATCCTGAATAGTAGCCCCCCCACTCTTGAGCTCGAAACTCGAAGGAAGGGAGTGCAAACAAGGCGACTGTCGAAGACTTCTTCTAGGCTCCATGCTGGTTCAGATCGAAGCTCGGGGGAGATCTCATCTCCAGCTAAAGTTGATGCTGAAGTTGAAACCCGGGGGAGATTCCATCTCCAATCGAGGTTGAGGTAGACCTCGTCTCCTACGATCGAGGTCGGAGGTTGAGCTCATCGAGGGCTTGGAGGAGATCTTATCTCCTGCAGTCGAGTGTGACGCAGACATTCGGGGGAGATCTTATCTCCTGCAGCCGAGCTCTCCTCGGGGGAGATCTTATCTCTTGCAGTCGAGGTTTCCTCGGAGGAGATCATATCCCCTATGGCCGAGGTTTCCTTAGGGGAGATCTTATCTCCTACGGCGAGGTTGAAGCGGGCACTCGGGGGAGATCTTATCTCCTACAGTCGAGCTTTCCTCGGAGGAGATCTTATCTCTTGCAGTCGAGGTTTCCTCGGGGGAGATCTTATCTCTTATGGTGAGCCTTCCTCGGGGGAGATCTTATCTCTTGCAGTCGAGGTTTCCTCAGGGGAGATCTTATCTCCTACGGTCGAGGTTGAAGCGGGCACTCTGGGAGATCGTATCTCCTGCAGTCGAGCTTTCCTCGGAGGAGATCTTATCTCCTGCAGTCGAGGTTGAAGCAGGCACTTGGGGGAGAACTTATCTCCTACAGCCGAGCCTTCCTCGGGGGAGACCTTATCTCCTGTAGCCGAGGTTTTCTCAGGGGAGATCTTATCTCCTACGGCTGAGGTTGAAGCGGGCACTCGAGGGAGATCTTATCTCCTATGGCGAGCTTTCCTCGTGGGAGATTCTTATCTCCTACAGCCGAGGTTGTTGCGGGCGCTCGGGGGAGATCCTATCTCCTACAGTCGAGCATTCCTTGGGGAGATCTTATCTCCTACGACCGAGTTGAATCGGCACTCGGGGCGATCTTATCTACTGCAGTCGAGCTTTCCTCAGGAAGATCTTATCTCCTACGGCCGAGGTTGAATCGGGCATCGGGGGAGATCTTTATCTCCTGTAGCCGAGCTTTCCTCGGGGAAGATCTTATCTCCTGCAGCCGAGGTTGACTCGAGGAGATCTTATCTCCTACGGTCGAGGTTGTTGCAGGTGCTTGGGGAGATCCTATCTCCTACAACCGAGCCTTCCTCGGGGAGATCTTATCTCCTACGGCCGAGGTTGAATCGAACACTCGGGGGAGAGCTTATCTCCTGCAGTCGAGCTTTTCTCAGGGGAGATCTTATCTCCTATGGCTGAGGTTGAATCTGCACTCAGGAGAGATCTTATTCCCGCAGTCGAGGTTGTTGCTGGCGCTCGGGGGAGATCCTATCTCCTGCAGTCGAGCTTTCTTCGGGGGAGATCTTATCTCCTCCGGCCAAGGTTGAAGTGGACTCGAGGGAGATCCTATCTCCTGCAGTCGAGCTTTCCTCGGGAGAGATCTTATCTCCTACGACTGAGCTTTTCTTGGGGAGATCTTATCTCCTGCAGTCGCGATTGTTGCGGGCGCTCTGGGGAGATTCTATCTCCTACAGTCGAGCTTTCCTCAGGGGAGATCTTATCTCCTATAGCCGAGGTTGAAGTGGACACTTGGGGGAGATCCTATCTCTTATAGCCGAGCTTTCCTCGGGGGAGATCTTATCTCCTACGGTCAAGCTTTCCTTGGGGGAGATCTTATCTCCTACAATCGAGGTTGTCGGGCGCTCGGGGGAGATCTTATCTCCTACGATCGAGCTTTTCTTGGGGGAGATCTTATCTCCTGCAGTCGAGATTGAAGCGGACACTCGGCGAAGATCCTATCTCCTGCAGCCGAGCTATCCTCGGGGGAGATCTTTTCTCCTACAGTCGAGCTTTCCTTGGAGGAGATCTTATCTCCTGTAGTCGAGGTTGTTGCTCGCATTAGAATGAGGTTCTCCTCCTATTCCTAACGGGCTGTGGGGGCATATAAGGGCCGCTGTCAGGACCTCTCCCCCCATCTCATCCTTTGTGAATGAGGCCTTTGACTTTGCTCGCATTAGGACGAGGTTCTCCTCCTATTCCTAACACGGTGATTATTGACTGCTTCTTCTCTGTCATCACATAGTTTTTGCATCTAAAAGCAATATTATTTGTTCGGAGAGAATTTTATTGAGGGGAAGTTACTCGCAGCACATTCCCATTTCAGGGTCGTGGGGGCGTTGCTCCTTCAGGTTCTCTCCGGCAGTAAGTCCTGGGCCGGACGACCTCCTTTATCTCATGCTGGCCTTCTCAATTTGGAGCAAGCTCTTGGCTTTGTCGCTGGGAGATGATGAATCACCGATGTACCAAGCTCCTTCCCGGAGTAACGTTGATGACACCGTGAGATGGCCGACCTTATCATTTCTGGTTACGGCAATGCCCTTGGTCGATCTCCTCCTGCTTTAGGCTGGCGTCGAAGGAATTTACCCGACTGTCTCTTTCTGATGAGGTCCTCAATTTCATCTCAGAGCTGCGTGCATTCCTCAGTGTCGTGGCTGTAGTTGTGATGGTAGATGGGGGGAGACCGTAACCCTTTTGGTCTTGGTAGCTAATTCTTAACTTCCATGAGAATTTGAGTTCGAGGAGCATTGAGAAGGGCACAATCGCAGAACCTTTCGGGAGGAGGACTTCTTCACGCCCTTATATCGGGCATTCCTTGGTGGCGAGCTCGAAAAGTTCGGGCCTTGCACTGTGGAGGTCGTAAGCACAGTCGAACTTCATTCCATCCCTTTGTGAAACCTGTGGAAGAACTTCATGCCCCTTTGTCGGGGCTTCCTTGGAGTCATACTCGAGAGGGAGTCCTCGCTTGCCCTAGGGCGGTTGTGAGCTCGGCCGAACTTCATCTCACCTCCTATGAAATCTTTGTAGGGGGCTTCCTTGGTGACATACTCGAGTGGGCGTTCGGCCTCACTTGCGTCGAGCTTCATTCCGATAATGAGGTTTGAGGGGAGAGTCCGGCCTTGCTTGCGCCGAACTTCATTCCATGGGAGAACTTCGTTCCACCCTCGCTTGCACCGAACTTCGTTCCGCTTTCCCACGAAAGCCTCCATGGGAGGACTTCATGCCCCTTTATCGGGGCTTCCTCGATGATGAGCTTTGAGGTGGAGTTCGGCCTCACTTGCACCGAACTTCATTCCATGGGAGAACTTCGTTCCACCCTCGCTTGCACTGAACTTTCTGCTTCTTTTGTCCGGACTTTCTTGACGACGAGCTCAACGGGGAGCTCGACTTTCCTTGCGCTGCCGAACTTCATTCCGCTTTTCCATGAAAGCTTCCGTGGGAGAACTTCCTATTTCTTTTGTCTGGACTTTCTTGACGATGAGCTTAAGGTGGAGCTTGGATTTCCTTGCGCTGCCGAACTTCATTCTGCTTTCCCACGAAAGCCTCCATGGAATGACTTCATGCCCCTTTGTCGGGGCTTCCTCGATGATGAGCTTCGAGGGAAGTTCGGCCTTGCTTGCACTGTGGAACTTTGTTCTCCTTCTGCGGGAGAACTGCTCTCCGCTTCTCCTTCCTTAGGGCGATGGGTATGTTGGCCCTGGTACTCTTCGTTGGGGCCAGTTTTTGACATTTTGATGGTGGTTTTCTTGATTGGGTCACCACCGTAGGTCGAACAGCTTCACATCCACCATGGGTATAGGTGGAACCTGAGCTGCCGGGGCTGAAGTAGGAACAGACGGATCTGGACGGGATCGGGCCACGAAGGCCGTCGAGTGTCGAGTCCGAAGAGGGAAGAGAAAAATCATCATCGAGCACTCCTTTAAGAACAAGGGAATCTCGGAGGTTCAGTGCCCTCCTTCTAGCGCCAATCTGTTGACGTAGAATCTGGTCATCACCGGAGTCTGCTGGAGTGGAGGCCGATGAGGTCACCGCTGGGACCTGCAAAATAAAGTCCCATTCGGAGCCAATGGGGGGTGGCTCCGACAGGACCCTCCGACGATCAAGTCAGCTCTGGCCAACAAAAATGGAGTGCTCGGGAATGACTTTTGATAGGAACGCGATGTTGTCATTAAGACACCGTGTTTATCAGTTTAATCCGACTTCTTAAAATAATTTAAAAAAATGCGTAGATAGCAATGAGTCGGGTTGAATTCACAGGGAAGGTAGTGTTTTTAGATTTGAAATCTTTGATTTTTAAAAGAAAATGAAAAAAAAGAAGAGTTTTGGGATCAAAAGTGAAGTTGGAAAATAAAAAGCGAAAATTAAAAGATGTAGGAATTTAAACTTGATACTAAGATCTATTAGTTAGATCTTAGCATCTACTTGCAATAAAATAAAAAAAATAATAATTAAAGTGCAGAAATTAAATTAAAAGTAAGAAATTAAAATGCAAAAATAAAACTTTTATTAATTAAAATTTCAAAATTTAAATACATAGAATATAAAAAAATAAAATAGCCTGATCTCTGATCTTGGATCGGCATTGGCAGAAAGATGGTGTAGAAGCTCGGCTCTTCTTCTCGGCATCCGTTGCTTCGAAGCAGCCTTTAACCCATAGCCTGGCTTCGCCCTGTACCAAAACTTCACCTTGATTGGAGATATTAATTTCTGATGGCCTGGGGTCCTTTTTATAGAGCTAGGAGGGCTGAATATTTTCCTAAAGGCAATATGGGACTAACGCCTTTGTAATCATCAAAATACAAACAAATTTGGATAAAATTTGAATCAAAATAGCTCTGATATGACTCTGATAAATCTGATAAAATCCAGCCATTCAATAGAAATCCAACGATCCAAAAATCATCAAAATTGGATGCAGATAAGCTCAGATCGGGTCGGATTAAATTCTGGCCGTTGGATCGCGCTTGATCGAGGAAATCTGGCCGCAAATCATGCTTCGGGAGTCCTGATCACTGCCGGCAGCATTCTGGACCGTCAGATCTTCATCACTTGGTTTTCTGGTCGTTGGATCATGCCAGATCGCTTAAAAGAATTTGAATCAAGCCTGGAAATCACCACCACCGTCCGATCATGACCGCAATCAACCGCAGCCGTCCGATCGCGCAATTACTATTCCCATGGATCGGATGGATCGGCCGCACCGCACACCGCAGCCAATCAGCGCTTCTGTCGTCGAGTGAAATGACCAGATTGTCCTGTGAGCCGCGATAAATTTCTGTAGACCCTTTAAGAGTCTAGGTCCACCACGTGGCAGGATCTGATTCGCCGGATTTTGCTGAGCTGGCGGTCCACGCTTGGATCGTAGACCGACTGATGGCTTCAATGGCTGAGTCAGCTTTGATGGCTCGGCTTGGCTTGGTGGCTCGGCTTGCGGAGCCGGCTGAGCTGTTTTCTTTTTTATTTAATTTTTATTTATTTTATATTTTTAAAAATTCATATCTTTTCCATTTTAGCTCCATTTTTCTTGAAATTTATTTCATTGTGATTAAAAAAATGAGCTCTTTCTATTGATAATAAAATTTTATTTTTTAATTTTTATTATTTTTTATTATTTTTTAATTAATTTTTTAATTAATAAAAATATGAATTTTTTAAAAATTATATATAAATTGATTAATAATTTTTAAAAATTAATATAAATTAATTAATAAATTAATACTTTTATTGGTGAATTTATGATGCTTATCAACTTTCACAGAGCTTAGAGATGAAGGGGAGATCAAAGAGATTAGAGATCCGAATTAGCGTATCTGGAGGGTCCTTTTTATAGCAGAGCTTGATGGTGATGGCTATAGCCACATGCTGGTGGGCCGCTCGAGGTTCGATAGAGTCAGTCTTATGGGAAGGTGCTGTCTGCAGTGGATTGAGGGTGACAGCCATCGCCGCCTGACAGTGGGTTGCTGTCGCTTGCGACGGACTGATGGTGATGGCTGCAGCTATCTTGATGTTGATCTGCTCAGGGCCGAATGAAGGGTTGAAGGGCTTCAAGGTGTGCCCATTTTGGAGGAGTTCGGACTTCTAAAGGAGAAGCTCGGAAGGAGTTCAGCTCTTGTAGGCGTCTGGCTAGAGGTGCGCAGCTAAGGCTCGGTCGTCAGGAAGTTCGGTAGGAGTTCAGTCGGTGAGAAGTTCGACCGACTGAATGGGTTCAAAGCAGCTCAAATGCTAGGAGTTCGAGGAGCTCGACCGCTAAGTAGTTCGACCGACTGAATGGATTCTAAGGAGCTCGACCGCTGGGGGTTCGGCTAAAGCCGACTGCTGGGAGTCCAAGGAGCTCGGCCGCTAAGTAGTCCGACCGACTGTAGGAGTTTGGCTAAGATCCATTCGTTGAAGCTCTTTCATGGCTACTAGTTGCATTAGGCAGAGCATCATGCTAGACTTCGATAGGAGCAGCATTTATCTCCAACAACAGGATAATTGGATTACCCAAAACAAAGGTATAATTAAATTAGATTTAATTTTTATTTTTATTTTTATTATTAGATTAATAAGATTAGATTTGAGGAGTCTTAGATCTGATTAGAATCTTAGAGAAAAAAATTTTAAAATATTCCTCCTGATCCAATCAGATCTGAACGAATCTGATCCAAAAAATAGGTTTTTTTCTTCATCCACACCACTTGATTATGAGGACAACTAACGCATATAGCATACAGTGATCTATACTTGATAAGTTATCATCCTTATAACTTATAATTGGATCATGAATAATTTAAGAACTATCCGATAAATCCTTCTTTATAAATTAAATATGATTTTAAGGACTTCATCATAATTTAGGAGTTCATTTAAGGAAGATAGAACTTTTATGATGAACCAGCTAAATAACTATTATTATTAGATAATTCATATATAGGTTCTAATCATCTATAAGTTAAATGATTGGCTTTAGGACATTTTTTCCAACAGATAGCCCCTTATACAACCATCGCCTCTATCAATCTTCTTCAGCTGTTGTATACCCTTAAGGCCTTTGGGATGACTACCTCCACTGCTGAAGACATTGACTTGCTTTTCACACCATCCTAGAATTATAGGATCCCTTCTGTATAGTAGCTACATAACCTTTTCTAAACTCTTTTGGAGAGCCTACAACATTCTTGTACCAACATATGCTGTACCATCTGACATGATCTCCTTAGAGCTATTTCTGTCCACCTGCACATGCTGCTCCACCTGAAACTGTGCATCATCGACACTAGTGCTAGGATATCGATCCTCCTACATACCTCCACTCTAAATTCATATCACATCTCCGCCGGTGAAGCCACCTTTGATCGATGCTCCACCTAAAATTAAAGTCCACCTGATGCCACGAAAGCCGACTCTACACCCAAATCCCTTGAGGCTAATTACCCAACGCTGCACTACTGGGCCTATCGATGCACCTAGTACATCATCACTGCCCCTTGGAACCCTCTACACTCTAAGGACTCCTTTGAAGTCATCTCGGATACCTTCGCAGTCCGTGGGTACCTCCGAAACCCAAGAGCTTATCCAACTCTTCTAAATTTAGTGACTAAATCTTAGGAAATTTCATCATAACCTTTTTCCCTTCTGCCCCTACACCAGCTATCGCTTCAGTTGCATCCAGAGGAACTATAGCTCAAATTCTACCTTGGGTTTAGACCCACCTATCTCATCCTAAGGCTCCTGAGACTCCCTGGCTCTCACTAAGACCTACTCCTGATCTTCTTGAGATACCTTCTAACACTCTCTACTGAGATACCTTCCTCGACTGCTGTACCACCGAGCCTCTCTCAGTCCCATGCCACTAGGAAAGCACTACTGCAGCACACCAGTGCTCCCTAACTCATCTCGACACTTTATCCTTTAGGTATTCGAGTCCTTTCTTGCTACACACAACCCATCCTCCACCTGAACCATGACTCTCCCTGATGCTCCTACAGAAGAAATCTGATCCAAGATACTTCCGACAGCTAGATACCCCTTGTGCTCCTTGAGACCCCTTAGCTCTGCTTAAGACCTGCTCCCGATCTTTTTGAGATGCTCCTAACACTCTTTGCTGAGATACCTCCCTCGACTATTGCATCATCGAGCCTTTCTCAGCCTCTGTGCCTCCAGAGTAGCGCTACTACAACACTCCAGTGCTCCTTGACTCGTTTCTATGCCGCCCTATAGCCATCCAATCCTAACTTGCTAGACCTCCATGGATCATCCATCTCTATCACTCCCAAGGCTTCTCAAATCCATGCTCTGGTCGAATCGCTAAATACAACCCCAACTGCATTCCTGCCTTTCTGCCATCGAAGGATGTATAGCTGGTTATTCAGCCTTTCTTCAACCATTATCCCTTGGAAAATCTCTCTTCATCCATTAAATAGTCCCACACTTTCCATCTTCCTAGAGAACCTTGATGTTCTCTACTAAGATATCTTCCTCAACTGTTGCACCATCGAGCCTCTCTCAGCCCTACATCTCTAGAAAAGCGCTACTTCAGCACTCCAGCACTCCCTGCCTTATCTACCGTCATACACCTCAGCCTTTCCACCAAGACCAACCAGCAAATCAAGCACCCAAACTTTCCATCCTAGAAAAAAAAATTTTCATTAATCCTCTTAGCCTCCACCTTCAACCCGTTGTTTTCAATTGGTCAAACCACAGTAATAACAAAGATAGATATGAGACATACTATGGAATACTTGTGTAGATTTCTAATTTCACCATATATGACTTCTCCTTCTCTTCCATGCATCATCAGGCTCTGATACCAAATGTTGAGACAGCACCATGGCGTTACCTTGCTCTAACGAAAAACCTAGGATCTTTAGTAGGGACCATAGGAGATTTTTGAAGTTATCTAAGGTAGCATACCATAGTTCACCACCTAGATCTATGCTGGGATGCCTCCTTCCTTGGGCTTGAGAGAGGTGCCCCCTCTCTCTAGAGCTTCTTCAAGAACCTAGGGCAACAACACTGGAGAGAAGAGAGAAGAGAGAAAAAAGATTGAGGAAGAAAAGATCTATATTGATTGCTTCAATGAAAACCCTAATATAATCTATGCATTTATACATAGCCATTAGGTCGGACCAAAAACTTTTCTGGCTAATCCAATACATGAAAGCACTCACTGAGCCCGTGTACACCCATCTCTTCCATGCTCTCATCCCCTAGATCTAAATCTGATCCATACATGAGTTAGCCTCCTTAAGACCTCTCACACTAGGTCTTAAGACCCGTAGGATAAGTCTCTATCCTAGTCTCAAATAGATCCTCATGTAACTCTGCTCATGCACTGAGCCGACTTAGTCTCAGCACTAAGCTAGCTAACCTGAGACTAGGTGGGCTTAATTTCAAACTAAGCCGACCGAGTTGTGTGCCGTGCCTGCAGTCTCGAACATGCACCTCTTTGTTTGGCCTATCCACTGAGACTTAGTCGACCCAATTTCTGATTGAGTTAGCTAACCTATAGAAAAGCTGCTTCTCTGCAGGCTTCATGTTTCGACTTTGGTTTCCTACTACATCTTTTATCCCGGGTCTTCGAAGCACCAACCAAGCACCTTAAGGTCTTCAACACCTGGACCTCAAGCCTGTGGAGGGCTAAACACCACCTCTATCCTAGAACAACTCCTGTCCTAGTCCTAGGATCATACCTATCCTAGTCTCCTGGAGTCAACACCCTAACTCCTCCCATGGCCTCCCAAGGCTTGGGAGCACCACCAATCCTCACAACATGTTGGTCACTACTAAGGAAATCTTGAAATGTTCAAGGGGCACTGCTCTTTCTATGGAGCAGGCATCTTCCAAAAGAATGTCTAATTGAAAGAAGAAAAAGAACAAGCCTGTGAAGAAGCAAAAGAAGGAGAATAAGCCAAAGAAAGACACTCCAAAGATGGTTATAGACAAAGAAAAGTATTTTCATTATAATGCTAATGAACATTAGAGAAGGAACTATCCACAACATTTGGAAAGCCTAAAGAATAAGAAGGGTGACATACTTATGGAAGGTATGTCTACAATGATCGTAATTGAATCTAGCCTAATGATTTCTTCTACTTCTAGTTGGATATTGGACTCTGGTTCTAGTGCTCATATGTGTACTTCAATGCAGGGTCTAATGAAAAGTAGAGGACTGAGGCAAGGTGAGTATAAGGTTTTGGTGGTGCTCCTAAGCCTTAGGAGGCCACGGGAGGTGTCAGGATATTAGCTCCAAGAAACTACGATAGGTGTAGTCCTAAGGCTGGGGTAGGAGTGGTCCCAGGATGAAAATAGTGTGTAGCCTTTCACAAGCTTGAGATCTAGGTGTTGAGGATCTTAAGAGGCTTGGTTGGTGCTCTGGTGACCTTAGGACACAAGATGGAGCAAGAAGCCTGAGCCAAGGATGAAGACTTCAGAGAAGAGTTGTTTTCAGGATCTTAGTCAACTCAGTCTAAGAATTGGTCAACTTTGTCTTAGAGAAAAAGCTAAACAAAAAGGTGTGTATTCGAGACTGCAGGCATGGTATGCAATTGAGTTGACTCAGTGCTTTTATGAGTCAACCTAGTCTCAGGTTAGCTGACTCAATCTAAGATTGGTCGGCTCAGTGCACAAGTAGAGATGCATGGGATGTTTGTTTGAGGCTTGGGTTTGATTTGATCCTAGGAGACAAGCATAGTTTGAGAAGTCTTAAGGAGGCTAACTTAGGGTTTGGATTGGGTTTAAATCCAAGGGATGAGAGCATGTGGGACACGAGTCTACATGGGCTCAATGAGTGCTTTCATGTATTAGATTAGCCAGGAGAGTTTTTGATCGAGCCTATTGGCTATGTATAAATATATAGGTTGTATTAGAGTTTAATTGGAGAAGTGGAATACAATTGGCTATGTATAGATATATAGGTTGTATTAGAGTCTAATTGGAGAAGTGGAATACAAATCTTTTTTCCCTCAACATCTCTCTCTCTTTCTCTAGGGTTGTCACCCTAAGGTTCTTTGAAGAAACCCTAGAGGGAGGGGTGCCTTCCTCAAGCCTTAGGAGGGAGGCGCCCCATCATATCACCTAGAGATTGGTACTGGTGTTTGCTATCTTCAAATATCAGATCTATCCCAAATTTCCTTTGGTTCATGCAAAAGATCAAGGGTTCCACAACATAGTACAAGTGAGGTACCATGGTTTTGTCTAATATATATGTACATATATATTATAAACCCTAATAGAAAGGAATTAATATAGTTATTTTCTCCCAACCTATCTCTCTATCTAATCTTTCACATGCCAAGGTGCCCTAGGAGGCGTGCCCCAAGCAAGGAGAAAGGAGGTGTGCCCAATCTCTCCTACATGAGCATTCTTCCTTCAGCTGCAACTAGACGTCAAGGGATCCTACGCAATAGGTGAGATGATTCTTCGAGTCGGTAATAGAGCAAAGTTGCTACAGAAGCCATTGGCACCTACCATCTTCGATTACCATCAGGCTTTAGATTAGATTTAAAAGACTGCTATTTTGTTCCTATAGCTAGCCAAAATTTAATTTCCATCTCTATACTAGCACAAGATGGATTTGATTTTTATTTTAATAAAGACTTTTATTCTATTTATTTGCAAAATAAATTAATCGTATGTAATCTTTTAATTGATAGTCTTTATCACTTGCATGTTGATGCAAATGTGAATATAAACAAGCAAATAGTGAGTGATGTAGGTCAGAAGAGATCCAAAGATGAAGTTAACCAAAAGTATATATGGCACCAAAGGCTTGGTCATATTGAAGATGACAAAGTAAACAAGACGGAAAGGGATGGGATCCTTGACTCTTTTGTTGGAAAATATATCCTAAAGCCAATCATCTAGATTGTAGATGGTTGAGCTAAATATAATTATACTTAAATTATTATAAATAAATAAAATTATTATTTTGGCATTTCATCACTATTGTCCATCTTTCTATAATAAACTCTCATGTGATGAAGTTCTTAGGACTATTTAGACTCGATAAAAGAGGATTTATCGTTTAGTCCTTAAAATCAATTCATGACCAAATGATTCATTGTTACCCAAGATAACAACGTATCGAGTGTAGGTCATTGTGTGCTATAAGTGTTGGTTATCCTCTTAACCAAGAAATATAGAGATACTATTATGGCATGTAGGTGAAGTGTAGGGGTACATTTTACTGAATGTGATCCAAGTACAGAGCTCTCTACTGTCAAGAGTTGCTCATGAAGGATATGGGTATAAGTGTCCCTTAGACATGAGATCACCATGGTGACATACAAGTAACTCACTGTACTTAGGTATTGGACTACCTGAATTTCTAATTCAGTGATGGAAGGCTACTAGGTGTAGTTAAGTACTTAAGAAGTCGGTGTGTGAGTCAAGATGGGATTTTCCCCAACAAGTGATAGAACGAGTGCATTACTATATTTCAATTTAGCAAACCCTCAATCAGAGTGGTCCATTCGATGGACACTAAATTTTAAAATACACCATGGATAAATTTTAGGATTGACAGTAAATCCTAGATCATCCTTTGAGCATTGAGGTCAAGAGGATGAATTATATGGTAACCATATGCCACAGGTTCGTCATTATTGCGTTGCGACTTTTCGACCTATCCAAACGTCGAGTACCATTGCTAGATGGTCACATCGATTGATAAAGAAAATCAATTCTTGTGCTATTGGCTTAGGATTTGAACCTATGAAATCACACATATAAGGAGTTCCTACCCGATCTGATGGCTGATCATGAGTCCTGATGACCTAGCACACTATAGTCAAGAGTTTCACTAGACTAAGACTCTATAATCGAGAGTCCCACTAGACTAGGACTCTAAGTTCTACTCATCTAGAACTCTCTAATCAAGAGTTTCACTGGTCCGAAACTTTATGATCATGAGTTTTATTCATTTAGGATACTAGATTCAAGAGTCCCACTGGCTTGGGACTCTTGAGGAGTTTCATGTTGATGGGACTCTATTGCTCGAACATCCATCTGATTAAAACTCTATGATTATTGAAGGATTAATTAGTAATTTGATTACTGATTAGCTTAATTTGATTGAGCAATGAGAATTCGAGCAAGTTCGATCGAATTGGATTCGATTGGATTTGACCCAATCAGGTCATAAGATGACCTGATCGTTATGGTAGATTTGATCCTGATTTGATCAGGGACTGGATCTAATTAATTTTTAATTTAATTAAGATTTTATTAGGTTGGGTTAAGCCTAATTTAGTTGGGTTTAGCCTAATTTAATAAGGTCTATATTAATTAGTTTTATTTAAACTAATTTGAAAATTCAAAGATAGTTTGAATTTTAAACTAGTTTTCTCCGTATGCCATCTTCCATTTGACCCATGCCCTCTACTATTTTTTGCATGAAATTTCTTAGGAAGAAATGGATGTGCACCACTCCTCTCTTCTGACTTTGACCTGATCCAAGGGTTGGACCATTTCAAACTAAGTTGAATTTTGAATTCAACTTGGTTGGTTAGTGGTTCAAACTATCTTAACCTTATCTATTCTCATCTCCACACCCCCTTATATATTTGTCGTACATTTTTTTATGTATTTCTGATTGTGGGCACATAGAAGAAGAGTACTTATGCATGTCAAACATTTGGGGAGGGCATTGGAGAGTGGATAGGTTCATTGCTTGAATTTTGAATTCAAGTGAGATGGTTAAAACAACTTAACCTCCTTGCCCTTATCCATCTCAAGCATTTTACCCATGGTATTCATGCCAATAAAAGGGAAGTTTTTATTTGTGCATGCATGAGGTCATGTGAGGTGTTTTCTGGAGAGAGAAATTCTATAAGGGGTGCAAGTTTGCCCATGGAAAATCCAGGGAGAGAAAGTGTTTCTTTCCTACGTTAAACTAGTCTCTCACGACTTCCATTTTTATTTGCCTTTTGGACACCCACTTCAGATATGATCTAAGTGGGGATTCTATAGATTAGAAAGTCCTCTATCCATGAAAAATTATTTCATAGGAAAATTCTAAAGGGAGTGGGTGTAAGAGAATTCAGGGTTTTTGGTGAGTGCAAAACCCTATAGTTGAGACTCTAGGTTCGGGTCAAGAGATTGAGTGCTGTGAGCATCGGATCACCACCAAATTTGGAATAACACCTCATTATCCTCCAAAAAGCATGTTCTAATTTTCTAGAGTATCTAGGAGATGAAAAAAAGGCAATCAATTGGATCAATCGAGATCAACCATCAAAGGCCCCGATGAGGAGCTAGCACTCCAATGGAGCTGATCAGAGCTAGGAGCTCTGTGTAGACCATCTGTAGAGGTCGGATAAGTGTGTGGCTATAGCACAATACCATAGCTTCTTTTGATAGATTTAGATCATAGAGATCAGGTATCCACGTACAAATATCAAATTTTGAACTCGAATTGATCAGCAAATGCGATTTGCTGATCGATCGTATTTAAATTTTAAATTACATATTAGCATGTCTAGATCCTATGTAGGATAATTGATATGATCAATGCATGCTGTAGAATTAATGTTTGATTAATTTTAGCTTTTACTACTGTAAATATTTGAAAAATTTTTGAATTGCATGCTACATGCCCTACTTGATTTCCAGCAGTGGTATCAGAGCCAGGTTGCTTGACATGTTCTAATATATTAATTAAAAAAATTTAAATACTTACATATATGATATGTTAGATCCAAATAGCTTAGTAATCAAGGATGAATGAGCCACCAAGCCATCCAGTCATAAGAGACAAGTATGGTTTAAAGGCCATCTCCTCCCATTCAGTGGGGATCCCTTATGACGGTAGGGATGCCATCATGAACTCATTCATTAAGATGAATAGTGAAAAAATTTTTATGATTTAAATTATTTCAATTAGAAAGTTAAATATGAATATATATAGATTAGATCTAAAAGGTAATTCATGGTTTAATTTTAATATGTTTTGTTTTCTATTTAAAACTAGCAATAGATTGTTGTTTGAGAAATGAGCCGACCCATTTTTGAAACAAGTCAACCCATTCAGATAACAAAAAATAAAAAACCTTTCAAAATTTGAAAAATTATTTTCAAAATGTTGAACTTTAATCCATCAGCCCAAAAACTTAATTAAAAAATTAAGTATTATTTATAGAATCTAAAATTATGAATTAAGGATTCTAAGACATAGTCATAAGACTGTGGGTTAAAGGGTTAGAAGAATTAGGTCCATTAATTGGGCTAGACCTAAGGTTAGTTAAAGAATAGATTAATCTAGAGTAATTGATCAAATTTAATCAAGTGTTGAATTAGATTAGGTTAAGGAGTTGTAGTTGGATAAGTTCATATCTTTAACTAGACCAAGATGGACTTAATTCATGGCTACGCGATCAAACCCAAAATTGCTAGGTTGATCAGATTAAACCTAATTAAGCGATTGGTGTCTAAGGTAAGTTTGGCAGTCTAGACTAGTGGTTTTTAATTGAGAGCTACTCGCACTAATTCAATCTTTGACAAGTTAATGCCATATCCCTTCCACTGATCTCACTTTCCTAGCCAACATGGTCGATTGGGATTTGATTAGATCATTTGGTGGTTCGAACTGACCCATGTCATTAGGAATCAATTTAACTGATTTCAATCAAAAAGACTAAATAAGGTGCCCTTGGACCTAAATTGATTCTAGTCCTAACCTATTGACTTAGTGAAGTCAGTAGGAGGACTTGACTTGATAAAGTCAGTGGGAGAAATTGGGTCCATATTTTTGAAGGAAAAATACTATTTTCCATCGCAGGATCATGCAAACCTGATCAGATCTAAAAACTTTCTTTCTAAAATTTTTTAAATAATCTAATCAGATATAAGAGTTGTCAAATCTAATCATGGTGATCTAATATTAAAAATAAAAAGATTATAATTAAATCAGATTTAATTTAAAGTACTTGATTGGGTAATCTAATTATGCTATAATGATCCTGTTGATTCCTAAGGTTCTGAAAGGAGCCATGCATGCACCTAGCCTCTATCAATATCTACACAAACAGGATCTGAATGGCTTTTCCTCATGAACCTTTTCTCCAAAAATTAGATCTAGATCTGATCCGAAGAACCTTCAAAACTATTTCTGAAGGCAACCCATTCGTCACACGAACACCGTCACGTAGATCCTGAATATTATGCCAAAAATCTTGGATCTTTTTCATAGATTTATGCCTAACTTTTTAGGCTTGTAGAAGAGAAGAAGATAGAGGATAGAGGGGGTGTGGGATATCAGGGATGGCAGACTTTGGGCATGGAAAATTATTTCTTGCATTGAATGCACTTTGACATGAGAAAGGCTTTTATGTCCAACACCTACTTAGAGTCTCTTTTGACTAAAATAACTTTTTTATTTTATTATTAGAACTCTAGAACTTATTCTCCATGAAAAACCATCAGATCTCATCTATTTTTTTTACTAAAAATAATTCAAAAAGATGTCAGCATGAGTAGATAAGGAAGAGTCCACTGCGCCTAGGACTCTTCCATCAAGAGTTTGATCCAAATCAAATTCTATCATAACTCAGTCTAGACACCTCCAAAAATCAAAAAATTTAGTAAACCCAATATATAACTTGTGATCTATCACATATCTAGAAATTAGATTAAAATAATTTCTAAAAAATTTTCTAGAAGCATCTGATCAGGTGACCCTTGATTCTATCAAACAAGTCAACTTTTGAACCTAGTACAACTTGACTATGAATGGATTTAATTTCTATAATTGATCTAACCTAAACTTGTTCTAGTTAGATAAAAATAAATCCATTCTAAATACAAGAATGAGGCAAATCAAATTTGACTTGATTGCAATGAATCAGAAAGATTTTAGAAGGAGAAAGTCAGGCTTAATCATGTGCTAGCACGATTACCTTGAACCTGATTGGATCTAATCCAAATCAATCAAACTGGCTTAGCTTAATTGGTGACATCCAAATCTAAACCCTTATTTGTATGACCTAGTTAGTTTCAATTCTATATGACAATGAAACATGTCATGATCTCCATCATCGACATCATCGAAATACCTTTCGATGGATCATAACTTTTTTGATTCATATAATTAGAATGATTGATCATCAAAATCATCCTAAATGCATCCAAAATTTACTAGTGATACCTAGCAATATATGGTGGAAATCCATCAGAATTGAAAGAGAACCTCTCAATATAGTTACCTGTGTGATTGGGTTCTTCTATCTTGAGCCCCGATAGGATTAGGATTAAGGTGACCTCGTCAAACACAATGTCCATCATATAAATTAATCATTTGATTCGAGTCCAATGTAAAATCATAATAGAAACTCTTTCTATCATTTTCACTCTGCCATGGCTATGGGCTTATGGACTCAATCTTATGATTATCATAGCGCTACTCCTCATCTATCGAGGTAGATAAATCTCCTATTGGTGCAATCCAATTCCTATAATGAACATGCTATAGCCAACATACACCTTAGGATTCTGAATGGCTAGAAAACCAAGTTATGGTGTAGTCAAACTATAACACCCTCAAGGTGAACTGCCAATGCACCTCAGGTCAAAGAACCAGACACACCACTACAGCATCGAGTCAATCACTGATGAGAAGGTAGACTTCCTTATGACTACTCGAGGTGGTCATGCTCAGTGCCCTCGTTCTCTAATAAGTACCTATACTCTTGCTCCGATGTCTCCATACCATAGACTCAAGACACATCTTTCCTAAGAAAGCAATCATACACCAACCTTTCAGATCGATCACCATCCTCGTGATAATCCTACGGTCAGGAGTAGTTTATGAGTTAATTATGAAAATTCATCTTAAATTTTTAACTCTTGAAAATATGAATTGTCATTATCATTAACTCAAAGGATGTATCACAGACACTTTTAAATACACACTATGATAGAAAATAATTTATTTATTAATTTATAGTCAAAATTATAAAATTATCCTTAGGAGTGTATTACAAGTGACAGCCAATCTGACTTCTAGGGCACATATCTAACAAACTCTCACTTGATCTAAAGCCAATTTGCTACAAATCTAAGTCCCATCTTCTCAAGGTGGGATTCGATCTTCTACTGGCTCAATAGCTTTATCAACGGATCAGCCGCAATGTCTGCAGTGTTGACTCTCTTGACCTTGACGTATCCTTTCTCGACGTGATTATGGATGAGGTGGTATTACAGCTCGATGTGCTTAGATTTTTGGTGCGACCTTGACTCCTTAGCTATTTCTATGGCGCCATTATTATCGTAGTACAGTGGGATGGCATATAATGGCATCATTCCAAGCTCTGCGATGAGCATTTTATACCAGAATGCCTCCTTTGCAGCTTCCAATGTAGTGATGTACTTTGCTTCCATGGTGGAATCCGCTATCATAGTCTGCTTGGAACTCTTCCAGCTAATAGCACCACCATTGCACACAAACAGACTTCTAGATGTCGACTTTCAATCATCTATATCAGACATAAAATTCAAGTCTATATACCCTCGGACCTGGAGTTCTCCATTACCAAAGACTAGAAACATATCCTTAGTCTTTCTCAAGTACTTAAGGATGCATTTCATAGAAGTCCAGTGCTCTTCATTTAGATTCGACTGATACCTACTCATGACACTCACAGTATAGGCAATATCAGGTCATGTACATAGCATGGCATACTTGAGACTTTCTATTGCTGAAGCATAAGGGATCTTGCTCATGCATTCAATCTCCTCAGGTGTGTTGGGACACATCTTCTTGGAGAGATGAATACCATGTCTGAAAGGCACCAATCCCCTCTTGGAGTTTTTTATGCTAAACCTCTTTAGCACCTCCTCTATGTAATCTTCTTTGAGAGACCCAGCATCCTATTTGGTCCATCTCTATAGACCTTAATTCCAAGAATAAAGGATGCCTCTCCTAGGTCTATCATGGAGAATTCTTTAGACAACCATAGACTATAGCCAACATGGAAATATCATTCCCAATTAGGAGAATGTCATCCATGTACAGTACGAGAAAAACAACAGTGCTTCCATTGATCTTTTTAAAAATACAGGGCTCCTCATCGTTCTTGATGAATTTAAATGATTTGATCACATCATTGAAACAAGCATTCCAACTTCGAGATGCTTGCTTAAGTCCATATATGGACCTTTGTAGCTTGCAGACATTGTAATCAATATCATTGGATGTGAAATCTAGTGGCTGTTCTATATAGGTATCTTCTTCAAGATATCCATTTAAGAATATCATTTTCATGTCCATCTGCTAGATTTTATAATAAATATAGGCTACAACAGCAAGCAATGTGCGGATGGATTTGACCATGGCTACTAGCAAAAAAGTATGTTGATAATCAATGCCTTTGCGCTGATTATACTCTTTTGCTATGAGCCTTACTTTGAAAGTCTCTACATTTCCATCGGCACCTATCTTTCTCTTGAAGATCCATTTACACCTAATAGGTATTATACCTTCAGGTGGATCTACCAAGGTTCAAACTTGGTTTGAGTGCATTGAGTCAATCTCTGACTTCATTGCCTCGAACCATTTCTTGGAGTTGATATCTGATATTGCCTCATCACAGATTTTGGAATCATCACCATGAACCCTTTTTCCTATGAGGAACATTTTCTCTATGTCCTTTAAAATAGTACCTAAGTACCTTTCAAGGGGATGAAAAATTTTTTTTGATCTATGAGGTGGATGAGGTAGTGATTGGACTGGCTCAAATTGATTGAATTCCATAGGTTCCTTGGCTCGTGGCTATTGGGAGACCTTCTCCTCGAGCCTAATCTATCTTTCGATGCCATTATCTTGAATAAACTATTTTTCAAGAAAGATGGTGTGTCGACTTATAATCACATTATGATCTTTCGAAAGATAAAAAAAATATCCTAATGACTCTTTAGGATATCTAATAAATTAAGCTCTAAAAGACCTAGACTCTAATTTATCCACCTGTTATCTCTTGACATGGGCCGAACAGTCCCAAATTTTGAGATGACTCAGACTTGGTTTCTTACCATGCCATATCTCATACGGTGTGGTAGGAACGGTTTTAGATGAAACCCTATTCAATAGATATATAGCAGTCAACAAACTATGTCCCTAAAGAAACTTAGGAATGTCTGTGAAGCTCATCATAGATCGAACCATATCTAATAGGATCTAGTTTCTCTATTCTAAAATCTCGTTGAGTTGAGGCATTCCGGATGGAGTCCATTATGAGACTATGCCATTATCCTTAAGATAGTCTAGGAATTTTGGACTAAGGTATTCGCTTCCTCGATCTGATTGAAGAATCTTAATGGATTTTTTTATTTATTTTTCTACTTTGAGTCTTAATTTCTTGAACTTTTCATAAGCTTTAGACTTGTATTGCATCAAATACACATACTTGTACTTAGAGAAATCATCAATTAAGATGATGAAGTAGATGTAATTATCTCTAGCAGGTACATCAAATGAGCCACATATATTAGTATGTACAAAAGCATGCAGGTCTGTGGCCCTTTCTCCATGTCCCATAAAAGGAAGCTTGGTCATTTTGCCATGAAGGCATGATTCACAAATTGGATATGACTCGAAAGTCAACGAACTCAATAGCCCGGATTTCTCCAATTTGTTAACCCTATCTTCAGCTATATAACCTAGCCTAAGGTGCCAAAGATATCTATCATTTAGACTATCCCTAGGTCGCTTTGATCCTATGGCATTCATATTTTGCTCGATATTAAAAATAGAAATATCAATATGTAATTGATAGAGACCATTTATAAGGAAACCACTTGCAATTTATTTTTTTCATAAAGAATATTATAATGGTCCTTAAGAAAACTAATTACATAGCCTTTCTCTGCAAAACATAAAATAGAAATCAAATTTTTGCTTGTTGCAGGCATATAAAAATAGTTCCTAAGTACTAAGTCTAATCCTGATGGTAATTGCAGAGGATAGGTTTTCACGACCACAGCAGTAACTCTTGCTTCATTTTTGATGTGTAAGATCATTTCACCATCCCTCAGCCTCCTACTATCCTCAAGATCCTGCATAGAAGTGCACAAGTGAGCACTAGAACCAGAGTCAAGCACCTAACTAGATGCAGAAGAAATCATAAGATTATATTCTATAACGAGCATACCTCCAAAAGGACCTGCCTCCTTTTTATTCTTCAGGCTGGCTAGGTAAAGAGGGCAGTTCCACTTTCAATGGCCATCAGTGTTGCAATGAAAATATTTTTCTTTCTCAGCGACCTTCTTCTTTGGCTCTGCCTTCTTCTTCTTCTCACCATTCATCTTCTACTTCTTGGTAGACTTCTTCTTCCCATAAAAACTTTCTCTTGGAAGAAGTCCAGTCCACAGTAAGTACTGAGTCTTTAAAACTTTTCATAAAAAGCTCAGCAGTAAACAGCATATTCATGAGCTCAGCCAAGATATTCTTTAGTTTATGCATATGGTAGTTCATGATGAACTGCCCATACGCATCAATCAAGGACTACAAAATTATGTTAGTCTGCAGATCCTAATCTAACTTGACATCAAGCTTCTCAAGCTTTTCTAAGTTCTTGATCATCATAAGACAATGATTTTGGACTAACAGTCTATCATGCATTTGAGCCTTAAAAAATTTTTTAGTGACTTGATATTTGGCTGTGCGACTCTGTTCACCAAACAACTCTTGTAGGTGAGCCAACATTTGGTGGCTAGTCATAATGTCTTCATGTTGGTGCTGGAGCTCATCAGACATCGAGCCCAACATTTAATACCTGGCTTTGTTATCTTCATCCGTCAACTTCTCAAGAGACACTCTTTGATCAGCAGATGGATATGCTGGTAAGGTGGAAGGATCCTATTCCAACACATGAGTCAACTTCTTGAAATCCAAAATAATTTTAAAGTTTCAAAGCCAATCCTTATAGTTGGGTCCGGTCAGTCTATGGGTGTCCAGGATGTGGGCTAGTGGGTTGGACGTAGACATTTTTCTATAGAGAGTCAAAATTTTTTGTTAGATTTTATAATTAGACTTAAATAATTTATTTAAAAATTTTATTTTTAAATAAATTAGTCTCCCATTATTTACTCAAATCTCTACACTTCTTTGGTAGAGATGCAAAAATCTCCACGATTATAGATTTCTACTAGGTGGTCCGATTCCACAAACTGACTCACCACCTCACCTAATAGTTATTGATGATCGATCAATTGATGAGTGAACAAATCTTGTCCAATGATTCTCTAATCATGGTGCACCCAAACTTGGTCTCTAATTCATGAATCTCACCATGTCCAAAATATTGATCAACTTCTTAATTAAATCAGACCCACCATTTGCACAGATTGGATTCTTGATTGGATCCTTACCGTATCTAAAATATTAAGCCTAACCCATAGCATCCAATGCCTAATAGACATGTTGCATCTTTTCGATGCAAATGAACCACTGTATCCAACAGAGAACAATCAACCCCAGGAAGGATCCGCACATCTACAATGGTGGAAGATCTTAGACTTAATATTTTTTTAGAAAGATTTAATTTAGATCTCTTTAAACTTGACTTGACTTAGTCATAATAATAATGACTTACCTAGTGGCATGGGTTGGCTTGAATTGTTAGCCACCTCAAATCAGAACTGGATCAACACAAATGGCTAAGTAATTGAGACCGATGGAAGGGATATGCCATTAACTCGATAAGAATGCATTCAAATTAAGTAGCTCCCAAATAAAAATTAGTCCATCATATCTGCCAAACTTATCTTAGACACCAAATTATTGAATCAGAATCAATTGGGTTAGCCTACAATCTAGGCTCGAACCATAGAGCTAAATTAGGTCTTGATTTGATTGAGTTACATCTCAATGTGATTCGAACTTGATCCAAACTTAATCCTATTAGACTGATCAAATCTAAGCTTTCTTTGATCCCATCTAACCTACTTTTGATTCGGTTTGATCAACTACCAGACCTAATTAAGCTACCCAAGTCTGAACCCAATTTTATGAATATATCTTAAATCTAAAAATTTATAATTTTAGATCTAATTAATTTCATAATCTTAATTCTTAATTAAGTTTTGGGTTTATGAACAAAATATGTAATAAAAATCCTAGGATTTTAGGATCTAGGGTTTTGCAAAAAAATAAGTTCTGATTTCTGATTAAGGATGAATGTGCAGCACCCCTACATGCCATAAGAACACCCCATTGAATGGAAGGCGAGGGATTTTAAACCCTACTTTATTCTTATGATCGGACGGTCATGGAAAACTCCTTAATCAAAAATATAATTTTTTACTACAAAACTAGTTAGATCATATATCACATATAAAAAAATCTAACTAATACATGTCTTGCATACATCTCATGTATCATTAATATGCATACTTTCAGATCTGAAACATCATATATTAAATCTAAAAAATAAAATTTTAAATTTGATCATATCGAAATTAAAATTATTCTAAACATCTTATAGAACTATTCTATGACTAGTCTAAGCATGCATCTTTCATATCTCAAATGAATAAATCAAAAATTAAAAATTTTATTTTTTATTTTTAGATTTGATTATTATAATTATAATATCAAAAAAATAAAAATTAAATATATCTAAAATTATATTTAATCAAATTAAATATATGATCATACTAGACTATATATAGAACTATTCTATACCTAGTCTAGTCATACATCTCATACATATTAGACCTAAATTATTTAATTTTTAATTTTTTAATTTTAGATCTAATCACATCTGATGTGATATCTTAAACCTTTTAATGTTAGATCATAAATAAAAATAAAATCAAATCTAAAGTAGATCTGAAGAACTGCTAATGCAGCTATGATACCAGTTGAAGAAAAACTACTATTTTCCGCCATAGGATCGTATAGATCTGAGGAGAATTTTTTAAAAAATTTCTAAATAATTTAATCAAATCTAGGAGTTATCAAATTTAATCATGGTGATCTGATATTAAAAATTAAAAATTAAATTTAAATCAGATTTAACTTAAAGTACCTAATTGGGTAATCTAATTATCCTGCAATGATCCTATTGATTTCTGAGGTTCTGGAAGGAGCCACGTATGCGTCTGGCATCTACCAGTATTCACTCAAGCACGATCTGAACGTCTTCTCTTCATAAACCTTTTTTTCAAAAATCAAATCTAGATCAGATCCAAAGAACCTTCAAAACTATTTTTGAAGATTGTCCGTTCATCACACGAATACTGTCGCGTAGATCCTGAGTATTATGCCAAAAACTTTGGACCTTCTTCTCAGATTTATGCCTAACTTTTTAGGCTTGTAGAAGAAAAAAAGAGAGAGGATAGAGAGGGTGTGGGATATTAGAAATGGCAGACTTTAGGCATTGAAAATTATTTCTTGCATTGAATGCACTTTGACATGAAAAAGGCTTTTATGTCCAACGCTTACTTAGGTCTTGGTTGGGTGTCGGTGTACTCCAGAGCCATAACTCACATTTTGTTTTCTATAGTTGGGACATTATTTATATGCTCACTCGGAGGTGGCGAATCTTCATAAGGTCGAAGCTTTGAAGGCCATCCAAGAAGCCCAAGCGGAGATCAAGAAGGTCCAGATCGAGGTAGAAAGTTTGAAAGAACTTCAAGATCTCATTCCATCGAGGTCGAATGCCTTCAAGAAGCACTGTGGAGGGAGGAGCGAGCATCAATGGGGTTGAAGACAACCTTGGCCCTAGAGGAGGATAAGCAAAAAAAGTCGAGGAGGAGGTCGATGCAGAGAAGGAGCGGGCTGCCGAGGTCTTCAAGTTCTCCAAGGTGATGGAGGATATCAAAATTGTCTTAACTTAAGAGGCCTTTCTCGAAGGATTCGAGGTCTACATGAAGAGGGTTGCTAGGATGTTTCTAGACATGGATCTCGACTTTTTGATTGAGGAGCCTGGTGATGAAGCAAAACCTTCCCATGCTAGCGCTGCTTCTCTAGTCACCGAATCTGACGCCGAAACCTCTGATCTTGCCACTGTAGTTATAGAGCCCGTCCCTGATCCTGCCACTGTAGTTCTAGAGCCCACCTCTGAACTAGGGGTTACTAAGAATGTGCCGACCTTGCCGCGGCCCCACCTCCCAAGGTTGAAAATTTTTGATAGTTGTAGTTTTTCTTCTTTTTCTTTTATGTACTTGAAACATTTTGGGCAATGAAGATAAATTTTCCTTTATGTTTGATGTTATGACATGTCTGTTACTTGGAATCCCCCTAGCAAAGGTAGTCATGACTCGCCGCCACCTATCGAAGCTACACTAGTTCCCCAAGGCCTCCCTCCAAAATCTATCGTTAGAGACCTACAGGAGGAGGTTCATCGGACTAAAGAGACATTGAATAAGGTAAGGGATGAACTTTAGAATCAAAGAAGCATTGTTCGAAAGCTATGATTGAGATCACCCACCTTCGACAAGTCCATAAAAAAACTCTATGGACTAAATCAAAAACAAGCATCTTTTAATTGAAGAATTGGAATGTGTGAAAATGTTTGATAGTGAGAAGGTTTGGACTTTGACTACCAAAGTTGGTTCTCTCAAGGCCAAACTTCAAAATTCAAAAGAGAAAATCAGACAGTTGGAGAGTGGCTCTACTTGGGGCTAGAATTAGGTGGAGCTCGATTGGAATTGGTTGAAGAAGTTTTTTAACCTCCAGGTATAGCTGAGCAATGCTAAGCAGTTGTACAATTTTCATCGGTTGGCATTAGGAGATTGAGGGTTATAAGAGAAAATTTAATAGGGCAAATTCTGAAGTTATATGGCTTCAAAAATAATTGGTGGACAATGCCCAGACCAACCTAAGTGCACATCCAGGTGAAACCACAACTTTGAAGGATGCTCTTGGAATTTTCACCATAAAGTTTGAGGCCACGGAGAAAAAATTTCATGATTTAAAAGTTCAGATGGTCTACCAAGAAGGCATGGTGAATGATGCTGAAGCCGAGTCAGCAATTCTTAGGAAGAGGCTAAGAGAGATGGAGGAAGAGTCGTGCAGATGGGAGAGAATGTTGAGGGAGAGCGTGGCAGCAAGAGAGAAGCTTGAAAAGAGAATAGAGGGCTTGGAACTCTCCCTTGCAACGGCTGGGGTTGGTAGCACGAAGTCCAATTCTGAGTTGGACCTTATTTTCTTTTCTTCTTTGTAACTAGTCCTACTAATTCATATAACAACCTTTACTTTTAATTAGATGAAGATTTCTTTCATTTGTCTATTTGTGTTTCACCTTAGCTAACCACTTGCCAGTTTACTCTATTTTTTCATTGTATCTAATCTCGATGTCATCTCAAAATTATAGCTCTTATTTTATATTTTAGGTATCTATCCCCTTGTTTAAGAATCAGACTTTTGATCTCCTATAGGATCTTTGTC
The DNA here is from genome assembly GCA_006176705.1 of Cocos nucifera. NCBI lineage: Eukaryota > Viridiplantae > Streptophyta > Magnoliopsida > Arecales > Arecaceae > Cocos > Cocos nucifera. The sequence goes on from QRFJ01005685.1 coordinate 122,458, forward strand.
TATGTCAGGATGAGGTCTGCCTCCTGTTCCTGATGTGGTCGACTAATTTTATTATTTGGACAAAGTTCACCTCCTACTCCTTACAAGGTTGACAAGGCACAAAAGACCTGGTGAGGGGGCCTCTCTCCAATGTCTCTGATCTAAGAATCGGTGGCCTTCACTCTCGTTAAGATGAGGTTAACCTAAAGAAAATCGTGTAGGGTTTAAGCATTCATTTTTGAAACTTTTTTGAATAAAATAGCAGCAAAAGCAAATATTAATCTAAAATTAATACTGTGCATGCATTGATCGTATCAAATAAACTCCACGCAGGCTCTGAACATGCTAATATATGATAGAAAAATAAATGCATTCGATCAGCAAATTGAATTTGCTAACCAAAATGAGTTTAGAACTCGATACCTTTTCACGAATAGCTGATCTCCATAATCTGAATCCACCATAAGAAGTTGTGGTGTTACGCTATAGCTGCACCTCATCTGACCTCTATTGAATGGTCCACACAAAGCTTCTGATCCTAACCAGCTCCACCAGAGTGCTAGCTCCTTGCTGGAGCCTTCGATGGCTGATCATGATCGATTCAATTGATCATATACTTTTTAATTTTCTAAATACTCTAAAAAATTAGAACATAAATAATGGAGATGATGAAGAGATGTTTCAAATTTAGTGGTGATCCGATGCTCACAGCACTCGATCTCTCTATCCGAACCCAGATTTCCAAAACTAGGGTTTCACTTAGCCCAAAAACCCTGACAAACTAAAAATCCTATCATGCCCTCTCTGTATGGAGTTTTTTCATGAATAAGTATTCATGGAAAGATGACTTTTAGATATCTAAACACTCTTTAGATCATATCTAAAAATTAGGTATCCTTAGTGCTGAAAATCAGAAGAAAAGAGAGGTATGAGGGAAAAGTAAAGTGTTGCAGGACCCTGCTCACCTTCACTCTGAGATTTTTTTTTCCCCAAAACTAATTCCCAAACACTCTAAAATTTTTACCACAAAATGCTAACCCCTTCTTCTCATAATTTATTGATGTGAATACCATGGGAAAAGCGCATGGAAAAGGATAAGGGTCGAGTGGTTGGGAGGTTTTAACCACTCACATAATTTCAAAAATCAAATGAGCCACTTATCTTTATCCAACGCCTCCTCCCATGTGTTTAACATGTAGAAGGACTCTCCTTCTACATGCAAACATTTTTATTTCTTCAAAAAATGTTCGACAAACAAAAGGAAGGGGCATGGGAAGTAGATAAGGTTGGATTGGTTCCAACCTCCAACAAACTGAGTTGAATTCAAAACTCAACTTACTTTGAACCGGTCCAATCCTTGGACCAATTCAAAAGCAGATAAGAGAGGGGGTGCAGAAACCTTTTGGGTGAGAGAAAAGATACATACAAAAAATTTTGGACATGGAACAAGAGTGAAAAAGTCAAAAATAGTGGGAGCATGGGAGAGTTCGAATTCAATCTTTATTTGACTTGGTCCTAATTGGTTTCAACCAAACTAATTAATCTAGACCCAATTAGACCAAATTAAATCTAACCAAATTAGGCTTAGCCTAATCTAATAAAATTTTAATCAAATTAGTAATTAATTAGATCCAAGTTCTGATCAAATCAAGGTCAAAAGTCTCATAGCGATTAGGTCATCTCGTGACCTGATCCGATCAAACCCAATTGAATCAAATTCAATCGGACTTGATTGAATTCTCATCACTTAATCAAATTGAGCTAATCAATAATTGAATTGCTAATTAATCCTTAAAAAATATCAAAGTCCAAATTGGATGGGTTACCAGGCAATAGAGTCCCATCAACATGAAACTCCTAAAGAGTCCCAATCTAGTGGGACTCTTGAACCCAGTGTCCCAAATGAATGAAACTCATGATCTTAGAGTCCTAGACTAGTGAGACTCCAAATTAGAGAGTCCTAGATGAGTAGGACTTAGAGTTTCAGTTCAGTGGGATGCTTGGTCATAAAGTCCCAATCTAGTGGGGCTCTTGACCATAGTGTCCTAGGTCATCAAGACTCAAGATCAGCCATTAGATTAGGTAAGAACTCCTTATGTGTGTGACCCCATAGGCTCTAATCCTAAGCTGGTAGCATAAGAACTAATTTTCTATACCAATCGATGTGACCATCTAGAAATAGTACCCGATGTCCAAATAGGTTGAAAAGTCATAATGCAACAATGATGAACCTGTGGAATATGGTTACTGTATAATTCATCCCCTTGATCACGATGCTCAAAAGGATGATCAAGGATTTACTGTCAACCCTATAATTCATCCACATTATATGTCAAAATTTAGCATCCATCATATGGACTACCCCGATCGAGAATTTATTAAATTGAATTACAGCGATGCACTTGCTCCAACACTTGGAGGGATCAATCCCATCTTGACTCACACATCGATAAGTCAAGTACTTGACTGCACCCAGTAGCCTTCCATCACTAAATTAAAAATTCAGATAGTCCGGTACCTACGTACAGTGAGTTGCTTGCAAGTCACCATAGTAGTCTCAGGTCTAAGGAACACTTATACCCATATTCTTCGGAGCTAATCTTGATAGAAGAAAAGCTCTAGAGTAAATCACATTCAATGTAGATATACCCATATATCTCATTTGCATGCCATGCCAGTGTCTCAATACTCCTTGGTTACGAGAACAACCAATCTAGATGGCATACAATGACCTATACTCGATAAATATTGTTGTCATAAATAACAACATATCTTTTGATCGTGAACAATTTAAGAACTAAATGACAAATCTTTCTTTGTCAAATCTAGATAGTCCTAAGGACTTTATCACAACACAGAAGTTTATTAGAAGACAATAAAATTTTTAATGAAAAATGCCAAAATAATTTTTATTATTTGATAATTCATATACAAGTATAATAAGTAGCACAATCGTCAATAGGCTGATGATTGGCTTTGGGATATATTCCCAATAATCTCCCACTTGGACTAAAGCCAATCAGTGCAGTATCTAATACCTATCTTCGACTTGAAGTCGTTGAACTCCTTCACCATAACAGCTTTAGTGAATGGGTCGGCCTGGTTCTTCTTTCCATCAATCTTCTGAAGATCGACATCATGTCGATCCATAATTTCTCAGACAAGATGGAAGTGGCACAAAAAATGCTTCGTTCGTTGGTGTGCCTTAGATTCCTTCACCTGAGCAATGGCTCCAGAGCTATCGCAATAGAGCAGAACTGGACCATCAAGACAAGGTGCTACTCTAAGCTTGGTGATGAATTTCCTCAGCCACATCGCTTCTTTGGCAATATTTGATGCAGCGACATACTCTGCCTTACAAACTGAATTGACCATAGCGTTCTGCTTGAAACTCTTCCTGCAGACGGCCCCACCATTAAGAGTGAATATATATCCCGACACACTCTTGCTATTATCATGATCAAACTGGAAACTGAAGTCTGTGAACCCCATCGATTTCAAGTCCGATTCACCATATACAAGCCACTAGTCCTTAATATTTCTTAAATACTTCAGGATGGTTTTAACAACCTTCCAATGGTTCTCTTCTAGATCAAATTGGTATCTACTTACTATCCCTAGTGAGTATGCCACATTTGATCATGTACATGTCATGGCATACATGATAGAACCCACTATCGAAGTATATGGTATTCTACTCATATGCTCTCTTTCTAGAGGTGTTGTTAGATAATTCCTCTTTGGAAGAGAAATTTCATGGCCTATCGGTAGATAGCCTTTATTGAAATTCTCCATGCTGAACTATTTCAGTATAGTGTCAACATATGTAGACTAGGATAATTCAAACAATTTTTTAGATCTATCTCTATAGATCTTCATCCCTAGGATGTAGGAAGCTTCTCCTAGATCTTTCATGGAGAACTATGATGATAGCCAGATCTTTATTCCTTGCAATGCAGGGACATCATTCCCAATTAAGAGAATGCCATCTACATACAATACTAGGAATACTATTGCTAAACCATTAGCCCACTTGTATATGCAGGGCTTCTGTTCATTCTTAGTAAAGCCATACGTTTTGATTGTTCTATTAAATCATATGTTCCAGCTCCGGAATGCCTGGTTAAATCTATAAATGAATCTTTGAAGCTTACACACCTTAGACTCATCTATGGATGTGAATCCTTTAAACTGTATCATATACACCTCTTTATCTAGCTCTTCATTTAGGAAAGTTGCTTTCACATCCATCTGTCAGATTTTATAGTCAAGATGGGCAGCAATGGCAAGCATAATTCAAATGAATTTGAGCATTACCATAGGAGAGAATGTCTCATCATAGTCAATACCATAATGTTGATGACATCCCTTGGCAACCAGATAGGCTTTATAGGTCTCCACCTTTCTATCTATGCCTCTTTTCTTTTTGAAGACCCACTTACATCCTATGGATTTTATCCCTTCGGGTGGGTTAACCAATGTCCATACATCGTTGACCTTCATGGATTCCATTTCAGATTTCATGGCCTCAAGCCATTTCTTAGAGTTAGATCTCTACATTGCATCCATATAGGTGATTAGGTCTTGATCATTCTCATCGAGTTCGATAGGATCTCCATTTTGGATCAAAAAATCATAGTATCTACCCGGTTGATGTGGTACTCTACCAGATCACCTTAAGGATGCATCTACAATGGGTTCTAGATCTGATCTAATCAAATCCAGCTCAGATTCAATAACTTATGTCTGCTCTTCCACCTATCGTACTTCATCAAGTTCGACCTTAGAGGCATTAGTTCCTTTACTTAGGAACTCCTTCTCTAAAAAAACTGCCTTAAGGCTGACAAATACTTTTTGCTCATCAGCAAGATAGAAGTAGTATCCTTTGGTTTCTTTTAGATAACCTATAAAACTACACTTATCAAACCTAGGTCTAAGCTTGTCTGTCATTAAATATTTGACATAAGCCGAACACCTGCAAACCCTATGGTGTGAAAGCATTGGTTTATGCCCTATCCATATCTCATATGGTGTTTTATTAATAGATTTACTCGAAACCCTATTTAGAATGTAACAAGCTGACTTGAGTGCATATCCCCATAGGGAGATTGGCAAACTAGCAAACCCCATCATGGATCGAACCATGTCTAACAGGATTCGATTTCTTCTTTCAGACACACCATTATGTTGTGGTGTTTCAGGAGGGATCCATTGGGAGAGAATCCCGTTCTCCCTAAGATATATCAGAAACTCATTAGAAAGATACTCACCTCCTCGGTCAGACTGAAGAGTTTTAATACTCTTCTCAGTTTGCTTTTCTACCTCATTTCAAAATAGTTTGAACATTTCAAATGACTCCGACTTATGCTTCATTAAATAGACAAACCCATACCTCGATAGATCATCTGTGAACGTTATGAAGTAGAAATATCCACCTTTGGCACTTGAGCTCATGGGTCCACATACCTCTGAATGTACTAGACTCAGGAGTTCAGTGGCTCCTTCACCTTTTTCAGTAAAAGGTGACTTGGTCATCTTACCAAGAAGATAGGACTCATAGGTCAGAAGTGGTTCACAATCACTAACCTCAAGAATTTTTTCTTGATCTAATCTATTAATTCTATTCTTACTAATATGACCTAGTCTACAGTGCCAAAGGTAGACATCAAACACATCACTAATTCTAGAGCATTTACCGGAGGATTGAACCACATTAACAGGCATAGAAAGTAAATAAATTTTATTACTCAATTATCCTATCAAAATTGTAATACCATTCAAAATGACAATACAAAAAAAAAAATTTATTGATATTTCAAAATCATTCATGGCCAAAAGGCCTACAGAAATGACATTCAATAAGAAAGTTGGACAATAATGACATTCATTAAGAATAACTTTATTTGAATTGATTACAAGGTTCATGATTTCTAAAGCTAGAATTGAAACTTGTCTTCTATCTCCAACGTTCAGGAACCTCTCATCTTGATCAAATCTCCTACTGACCTATAAGTCCTGCATAGAATTACAAATATAATAAGGGCTTCCAATATCTAATACCTAGATAGTAAAATCAAATAAGAAAAAATTGTAAGGTGTTATCATATAATTACCTTGCCCAGCAACCACTTGATTCTTTCTCAACCTGTTCGGATCTAGGGAGGCAATGTAAAGAGGATAGTTCCACTTTCAGTGCCCCCACTTCTTGTAGAAGAAGCACTCTATCTGGCTCTAGTCGGGCTTGCACTTCTTGGTCCAACCCTATGCAGTCATCCTGGTGTTTGGCTGCACCTTCTTGTTCTTCCTCTTCTTATTCTTCTTTCCTTTCTTAAAGAGTTGACGATCAGAAGAAGACACTCTTACTATATTAACCATCTCCTTATGGAGTTGGTGATCCATCTCAAAGTTCTACAGCAACCCCAATAATCCAGGGTAGTTGACTGCAGGCTTTGTCATTCTGAAATAAGTTAGGAAGGAGAGGAAGGACTTGGACAAGGAATTAAGGATTGCATCCTAACCAAGCTGCTCGTGTAGGGGAAAGCTCAGCTTGCTAAGGCGCTCAATCATCTCGATCACGTACAATACATGATTGATGACTGAGGCCCCATCCCTCATCCAAGCATTAAAAATGTTTCAACTTATTTTGTGTCTTTCAACGTCATCCAACGTGCCAAAAGAGTTGTTCAACATTTGAAGCATCTCCTATGGCTGGGCATTTTCAAACTTGTGGCTGAACTTGTCGTTCATTACTGCCAGTATTATACATCGAACGGTGGTGTGGTCATTAAGCCACTTTTGATAATTATCTCGGATCGCTCCCCTAGCATTCGGGGCTGGCTCCTCTGGTGCAAGATCCGTTATGACATAAAGGATCCACTCATGCTCCAGGATGATTTTCAACATATGATACTAGCTATCATAGTTGGATCCCATTAATTTATCATTATCTAACAATGATCGGAGTGACAGGTTAGTAGCCATTTCTGCATAATAAGAAAAACAAAATCTAATTAGTATATGTATCAATTATCCTAAAGACTTGGACTTTAGTCTAAAGGTTCTTCCACTATTTTATACGAATTGATAGCCTCTACCTCCAATTTGAGGAATTACTTTAATTTTTTAGTGGATACTAGAATCCACATAGACCACACACGAGCCCAACTTTGGTTGGCCAACGCATGTGTACCTATGGGTAGGTTCAAAATTAATTGCTTCCCTAAATAATTTTTAGTAATATCAATTTTACTCTAAAGACCTAATCAGTAGGCTTTGGCCTCCACTGAAAAAGTTTGGTTAGGTCCAACCATTAACATGATCACATTTGGTCTTATCTAACTAATAAATGATCAAGCCTGACTTTGGTTGGCCAACCTAACAACCACCAAAAAAACTTAACCAAATCATTATTTTATGAATGATAATTTCATTAGTCAATAAGCACCAGGCCCTTGGGCCTCCAGTGTATATCAAATTAATGAACCTATTATCACTTAACTTAATGGGAGGCTATGATTTAGTTATCTTTATAACTATTTCATTTTCAAGGGCCTAATAATTTTAGAGGATTTAGTTAACATATTTAAGAAAAGTTAGCCAATTTCGATCCTGCCTCTGACTTCACTAAGTCAGGTAAAAAAGGTTCTAATCTAAACTAGCATTAGGAGCACCTAAATCAATCAAACTGATTTACCTAATTGACATGGGTGAGCCCAAATCATCAAGTGATCTAATCAAAACCTAACTCACCAGGATGGCCAGGTAAGTGAGATCAGTGGAAGGGATATGCCATTAACTCATCAAAGATCGAATCAGTGCGAGTAGCTTCCAATTAAAAACCACTGATTAAACTGCCAAACTTATCTTAGACACTATCCAATTTATTAGTTTTAATTTGACCAACCTAGTAATTTTGGGTTCAACCGTGTAGTCATGAATCAAGTCTATTTGGTCCTCGTTAAAGGCATGGACTTGACCAACTACAACTATTGTAATTGAGTCTATAGAGTCATTGACCTAATCTAAATTAACATTTAATTAGATTTGATCAATTACTCTAATTTAGTCCACTCTATAACTAACCTTAGCTCTAACCCAATTTAGGGACCTAATTCAACTAACCCAATAACCAACATTTTATGATTAATGATTTAGAGTCTTAATTCATAATTCTAGACACTAGATCATTATACTTAATATTTAATTAAGTTTATGAGCTGTGGATTAGGGTTTGGCATTTTAAAAAATATTTTTTAAACTTTTGAAAGGTTCTTTATAATTTAGTATTATTCATCAATTGAGTCAACTCACTTTAAAATTGAATCGGCTCAATTCACAAACAATACTACTTGTAGGGTTTAATCTAAAACTATGTGCACTACATAATACTTAATCATGAATCAAACTTTATCTAATTGAATCTAAAATATGCAAGCATATCATGTATAGTGAGCTTGCTCTGATACCAGTTAAATAAAATTGCATAGGGTTTAAGCATGCATTTTTGAAACTTTTTTGAGTAAAATAGCAGTGAAAGCAAATATTAATATAAAATTAATACTATACATGCATTGATCATATCAAATAAACCTCATTTTGGATCTAAACATGCTAATATGTGATACAAAAATAAAATGCATTCGATCAGCAAATTGAATCTGCTGATTGATACGAGTTTAGAACTTGATACCTTTTTGCGAGTAAATGATCACCGCAATTTGAATCCATCAAAAGAAGCTGTGGTATTATGCTATAGCCACACACTCATCTGGCCTCTATGAATGGTCCACATAGAGCTTCTGATCCCGACTAGCTCTACTAGAGTGTTAGCTCCTCGCTGGGAACTTCGATGGCTGATCATAATTGATCCAATCAATCATATACTTTTTAATTTCTCAAATACTCTAAAAAATAGAATACAAATGCTGAAGGATGATGAAGAGGTTTTTCAAATTTGGTGATGATCTGATGCTCACAACACTCAATCTCTCCATTCAAACCTAGATTCCCAAAACTAGGGTTTCACTCGATCCAAAAATCCTGACACACTTAAAATCCTATCATGCTCTCTCTATGTGTAGTTTTTCTATGAATTAAGTTTTTATGAAAAGATAACTTTTAGATCTATAAATCCTATTTAGATTGTATCTAAAAATTCTATATCCATAGAGGTGAAAATCAGAAGAGAATAGACGCATGAGAGAAAAATAAAGTGCTGCAGGACTTTGCTCACCTTCACTCCAAGATTTTTTTTTGCTTAAAACTAATGTCCAAACACTCTAAAATTTTTACCACCTAATTCTAACCCCTTCTTCTACATGCACAAAAATTCTCATAATTTATTGACATGAATACCATGAGAAAGGAGCATGGAAAAAGATAAGGATCGAGTGATTGGGAGGTTTTAACCACTCACTTGATTTCAAAAATCAAATAAGCCTCTTATCTTTATCTATCACCTCCTCGCATGTGTTTAGCATGTAGAAGGACTCTCCTTCTACATGTGCACATTTTTATTTCTCCAAAAAATATTTGACAAATAAAGGGAGGGTGTGAAAAGCCGGTAAAGTTGGATTGGTTCCAACCTCCAACAAACTGAGTTGAATTCAAAACTCAACTTACTTTGAACCAGTCCAATCCTTGGACCAGTTCAAAAGCAAATAAGAGAGGAGGTGTAGAAACCTTTTGGGTGAGAGAAAAGATACATATAAAAAATTTTGGGCATGGAATAAGAGTGGAAAAGTCAAAAATAGTGGGAGCATGGGAGAGTTTGAATTCAAACATCATTTGACTTGGTCCTAATTGGTTTCAACCAAACTAATTAATCTAGACCCAATTAGATCAGATTAAATCCAACCAAATTAGGTTTAGCCTAATCCAATAAAATTTTAATCAAATTAGTAATTAATTAGATCTAGGTCCTGATCAAATTAGGGTCAAAACTCTCATAGCGATAAGGTCATCTCATGACCTGATCCGATCAAACCTATATGAATCAAATTCAATCAGACTTGATCAAATTCTCATCACTTAATCAAATTAAGCTAATCAATAATTGAATTACTAATTAATCCTTCAAAAATATTTGAGTCCAAATTGGATGGGTTATCGGACAGTAGAATCCCATCAACATGAAACTCCTGAAGATTCCAATCCAGTGGGACTCTTGAACCCAGTGTCCCAAACAAATGGAACTTACGATTTTAGAGTCTCAAACCAGTGGGACTCCTGATCAGAGAGTCCTAGATGAATAGGACTCAGAGTCCCAGTCTAGTGGAACTCTTGGTCATAGAGTTTTAGTCCAGTGGGACTCTTAACCATAGTGTCCTAGGTCATCAAGACTCATGATCAGCTATCAGATCAGATAGGAACCCCTTATGTGTATGACCCCATACGTTCAAATCCTAAGTCGATAGCACAGAAACTAATTTTCTGTACCAATCGATATGACCATCTAGCAATGGTACCCGATGTTTGGATAGGTCGAAAAGTCGCAATGCAATAATGACAAACCTATGGAAAATGGTTGTCGTATAATTCATCACCTTGATCACGATGCTCAAAAGGATAATCTAGGGTTTACTATCAACCCTATAATTCATCCATATTATATTTCAAAATTTAGCATCCATCATATGGACTACCCCGATCGAGGATTTGCTAAATTAAAATACAACGATGCACTTGCTCCAATACTTGGAGAGATCAATCCCATCTTGACTCACACACCGACAAGCCAAGTACTTGATTGCGCCCAGTAGCCTTCCATCACTATATTAGAAATTTAGGTAGTCTGATACCTAAGTACAGTAAGTTGCTTGCTAGTTACTATGGTGGTCTTAGGTCTAAGGAATACCTATACCCATATTCTTTAGGGCTAATCTTGACAGAAGAAAAGCTCCGAAGTTGGTCACGTTCAGTGCAGATATATCCATACATCTCACTTGCATGCCATGCTTGTATCTCAATACTCCTTGGTTACGAGGACAACTAACCTATATGCCACACAATGACCTATACTCGATAAACATTATCGTCCTAAATAATAATGTAACTTTTGATCATGAACAATTTAAGAACTAAATAACAAATCCTTCTTTGCCAAATCTAGATAGTCCTAAGAACTTCATCACAAGATAGAAGTTTATTAAAAGATAATAGAATTTATGATGAAAAATGTTAAAATAACTTTTATTATTTGATAATTCATATACAAGTACAATAAGTAGCATAACCATCAACAAGCTGACGATTGACTTTGGGACATATTTCCAACATAACCTCCTATTTAAGAATTGAAGTTCTTCACCCTCGTTAAGATGAGGTTAACCTCCTATTTAAGAATCGGAGAACTTCATTTTTTCATAGGATCTTCATCCACATCAGGACGAGGTCCACCTTCTATTTCTGATATGGTTGGCTATTTTTCTTATTAGAACGAGGTCCTCTTATTCTTAATAAGGTTGCTTGGGCATAAAAGGATTGTTGAGAGGACCTCTTCCCAGGATCATCGATTTAAGAACTAGAGGTCTTCACCCTTATTAAGATGAGGTTAACCTCCTATTTAAGAGCCAGAGGCATTCACTTTCCTGTAGGGTCTTCATCCACATCGGGATGAGGTCCTCCTTCTATTTTTGATGTGGTTGACTATATTTTCTATTAGGATGAGGTGCTCCTCCTGTTTCTAACAAGATTACTGGGGCGTAAAAGAACTGTTAAGAGGACCTCTCCCCAATATCATCGATTTAAGAACAAAAGGTCATCACCCTTGTTAAGATGAGGTTAACCTCCTATTTAAGAATAGGATGTCTTCACCCTTGTTAAGATGAGGTTAACTTCCTATTTAAAAAGTGGAGGCCTTCACTTTTGCATAGGGTCTTCATCAACATCAGGATAAGGTCTACCTCCTATTTCTGATGTGGTTGGCTATTTTTCTTGTTAGGACATGATCCTCCTATTCTTAACAAGATTACCAGGGCACAAAAGGGCTATTGAGAGGGCCTCTCTCCAACATCATTGATTTAAGAACCGAAGGTCTTCACTCTTGTTAAGATGGAATAAACTTTCTGTTTAAGAATCGGAGGCCTTCACTTTCTCGTAGGGTCTTCATCTACATCAGGATGAGATCCCCCTCCTCTTTCTAATATGGTTGGCTATTTTTCTTATTTGGACAAGGTCCTTCTCCTATTCCTAACAAGATTACCAAGGCATAAAAGTGTCGTTGAGAGGGTCTCTTTCTAACATCACCGATTTAAGAACTGAAAGTTTTCACCCTCGTTAAGATACAATTAGCCTTCCGTTTAAGAATCAGAGGCCTTCACTTTCCCGTAGGGCCTTCATCCACATCAATACGAGGTCCACCTCTTGTTCTTAATGTGGTTGGCTATCTTCTTTGTTAGGACAAGATCCTCCTCTTGTTTCTAATAGGGTTGCCAAGGCACAAAAGTACCATTGAGAGGGCCTCTCTCCAACATAACCCATTTAAGAACCAGAGGTCTTCACCCTCGTTAAGATGAGGTTAACCTCTTATTTAAGAACTGGAAGCCTTCACCCTCGTTAAGATGAGGTTAACCTCCTATTTAAGAATCGAAGGCCTTCACTTTCATTAAGAATGAAATTTGGTTGAATAATTTTCTGCCATTGCATATTTCAGCATAAAAAAGATAGAATGTTAAAAATAAGAGAATTTTATTAAGTATGGGTTCATCGATGGTACATCCATAAGTTTTTCAAATTCTATGACCGTGGGAATACGACTCCTCCGAGCTTCTTTAGATAATAAGACCCAGATCGAGCGATTTCCAAAACCTCATACGGGCCTTCCTAGTTTGGGGTGAGCTTTCCTTGATGTTATGGCTATGAAATGTTCACTTGTCGAAGCACTAGATCTTCCACTCTAAAGGCTTTGCTCCTAGCTTTGGAGTTGTAGTAGCAGGCCACTCTTTTTCTGTATGCTGCCATTCAAATTTGGGCTTTTTCTTCAATAAGTCAAGGTTCGCCCTAAGGTCTTACAAATTTCTCTATTCATTGAATACTTCGACTTGTGCTGATAAGAGTTTAAGTTCTATTGAAATGACTATTTTCATTCCAAAGGCTAGGACAAATGGAGTTTCCCCATTGGCAATCTTTGAGTGATTTCATAAGCTCAAAGTATTAAAAAATGTGTTCCAAAGTCAATCATCAGTCTATTAATGGTTAAGCTATATTGTAATTATAATTGATTTATTTGTTAATAAAATATATTTTTAGCAGTTTTTCATCATAAAGTATTCATCTTCTGATGAACTCTATTATTGTGATGAAGTCCTTAGGACTATTTAGGTTTGATAAAAAGAGAATTTATCGATTAGTCTATAAAATTATTTATGATCAAATAATAGATTGTTAATAAGGATGACAGCATCTATCAAGCATAGATCGCTGTATGCCATATAGGTTGGTTGTCCTCTTAACCAAGGAATGTGAAGATACTAGTATGGCATTCAAGTGAGATATAGAGATACATCGTCACTGAATGTGACTAACTCTAGAGCATTCTGCTATCGAGAATATCTCTGATGGAATATAGGTATAAGAGTTTCTTAGACCTGAGATCACCTCAATGGCTTGCAAGCAACTTACTATGCTTTGGTATCAGATTAACTAAATTTTTAATTCAGTAATGAAAAACTTCTAGGCACAGTCTAGTACTTGCAAAGTTGGTGCATGGTCAAGACGAAATTGACCACTCCAAAAGTTAGAGAAAAATGTATTACTATATCTGAATATAGCAAAACCTTGGTCAGGATAATCCATGAGATGGATTTGGTATTTTGAAATAAAATGTGAACAGCCTGATCAAAGTTGATAGTTGAACTCTAAGGTATCCTATGAACATTTTGGTCAAGATGATGAATTATATAGAAACTATATCCATATGGATTCTAAGAATGTTATTCTACACATTCAACCTATCCGATCATCAGATACAATTGCTAGATGGTCACTTCGATTGGTATAAAAATTTGTTCATATGCTATCAGCTTATATTTGGACCTATGGGATCACATATATTAGAGTTCATGATCCGATTGACTAGCTAATCAATGATTGAGAATCGTTCTAAGGTTAAACGATCAATATGATTGACGTTTAACCTAGTGCAAATATTACAGGAGGATCGATTAGCAATTAGATTGCTAATTAACTTAATTTGATTAAGCTAAAGGGCTGAGATTAAGTTTAATTAAATATGATTTAATTATATTTGGTTTGGGCTTAATTGGATCAAGTCCAATTAATTTATTGGATAAGCCAAGTGCAAGAAAAAACTAGTCCTAGTACAACTAGGACTTGGATCAACCTAATTTTCTAATTTAATTAAAAAATTAAATTAAAATTATATCTAATTTAAATTCTTAATTAGATTAGGATCTAATTTAATTGGATTAAGTTACTTCTGGTTTGATTTGGTTTGAGAAATCATATTTGACCAAGTCAAATATGGAATCCTAGTAAGACTAGGATCCACTTTGCTTGCGCCACCTACAGCCCATGCCTCCCCACACCCACTGATAGGAATGCGATGTTGTTGTTAAGATACTATGTTTATTAGTTTAATTCGACTTCTTAAAATAATTAAAAATACGTAGATAGTAGTGAGTCAGTTCGAATCCATAGGGAAGGTAGTATTTTTAGATTTAAAATCTTTAATTTTTTTAAAAGAAAAAAAAAAATTTAAAAATAGAATTTGAAGTTAGAAATTAAAATTATAAAGTGAAAATTAAATTATGTAGAAAAGTAAACTTGGTACTAAGATCTACTAGTTAGATTTTAGCATCTACTTGCAGGAAAATAAAAAGTAATAATTAAAATATAGAAATTAAATTATAATAAAAATAAAAAACATTAAAAAATATAAAAATAAATATTACATTAATTAAAATTTTATAATTTAAATACATAAAAAAAATTAAAATAAGCTGATCTTTGATCTTGGATCGGCATTGGCAGAAAGATGGTATAGAAGCCCAGCTCTTCTTCTCGACACCCGTTGCTTTGAAGTAGCCTTTAACCCATAGCCTGACTTCATTCTGCACCAAAGCTTCATCTTGATTGAAGATGTTGATTTTTGAAAGTCTGGATCCTTTTTATAGAGCTAGGAAGGCTAGATAATTTTTCTGGAGGTAATGTGGGACTAAGGATTGTTTTAATCATGAAAATAGGAAGAAATCTGAGTGAAATTTGGATTAAAATAGCCCTTTATTGAGTTCTTTTAATTCTGGCCGTTGGATGATGATCCGATGCTTCCAAAAATATCAAAAATGGATGTGTAATAACCCAGATAAAGTTGAATTAATTTCTGACCATTGGATCGCGCTTGATGGAGGAATTTAGGCCGTCGATCACGCACTTGAGAGTTTGATCGCCGTTGGGAGCCTTCTGGACCATCGGATCAAAGATAGAATCAAGCGCTACCGTCCAATGGTGATTCAGGTGAAATCAGCATTCAAAAAAAATGTTGACCATCTGATCTTCACCATAAACAACCACCACCGTACGATCGCGCATTTATTATTTCCAAGGACCGCGTGGACCGGCTACATCATGCACCGCAACCAATCAGCGCCTTTTATTGATAGATAAAAAGACCAAAATGCCTTATGAGCCATGATGATTTTTTTGTAAATCCTTTAGGGGTCTAGGTCCACCACGTGGTAAGCTCTGATTCATCGGTTTCTACTGAGCTGGCGGTTCATACTGTGCTGTAGACTGGCTGATGGCTTCTAGGCTTGAGTCAGCTAGCATGGATGGCTTGGCATGTCGACTTGGTCGGCTTGGCTCGACGCATTTGGATGCGCCGACTGATGCGGCATGGTGGCTTGAGCCGTTTGACCCGTATGTTATTTTTCATTTAATTTTTTTTTATTTTATTTCTTTAGAAATTCATATCTTTTTCATTTTAGCTCTATTTTGCTTCAAACTTATTTTGTTATGATCAAAAAAATGAGCTCTTTTAATTGATTATAAAATTTTATTTTTTAATTTTTATTATTTTTTAATTAATTTTTTAATTAATAAAAATATAAATTTCTTAAAAATTATATATAAATTGATTAATAATTTTTAAAAATTAATATATATTAATTAATAAATTAATACTTTTTTTGATGAATTTATGATACTTATCACACCCTCCAACTTAAGCTTTGCTCATCCTCGAGTAAAGAAAGAATTTAGTTTTAAATATCTTTTAACTTTAAAGTTTCAAATTTTATCTAAGCAGTTTTCAAAATGGCCATTGATATTCAGTAGAGCTTAAATGAGATATATCATTGGGGTATTAATACTTATCAATAAAAAAATTAAGTAAAGAATATTAAATTTTTTAGAACTTTTTCTAAATTATCCCATCTTTATCTCTGATTTATCTAAACTTTCATATAGACAAGTATATTGCTACTTCTGCCCTTCAATTATTCATTTTTATTTTTATATTGCTCATTTTTAGATGTTAATATCATTGCTTACTTAGGCAACGGGACTCGGTTACTCAATGGAAAACCAATATATATTTTTTTTTAACATTGTACCACTATTGAGTGTCTTAACTCCTTAAGCTTTCTATTTGATCCATGTAGCGAGTCTTGGGCCAATAACATTCAAACCAATTGGCTTTAGGGCACTAGGTGGAATACCCCTCGGGCTTACTAGCTCGAATCAAATAGGCTACGAGTTAAGACTAGCTTTACAACGAGCTTCTTTGCTCTTCCCATCTTTTGACATGAAACTCAGTGCTTGGTTAGGTAAAGAGGTCTGGTTACTCAGTGAGAAGTACTTAGAAACTATTTTATTAAAATAAATTTGTTATATGAAAAAACGTATAGTCACCCTACACAAGCCTATAAAAAGTAGACTTTTCTTTGATGCTAGTAGAAATAATTAGAAATGCTCCAAGGAAAAACTTTTTATGTTCTAGACTTAACTCTTTATTGAATTTTCTTAATACTTGATTCCTTAATATCTCATAGATTCTCTGATCTATGTATCAATTTTTTTAAAAAAATACTTAGTTTAATTCAATTCTTAAGCATAATCAGGTGTCTAAATACTAAATACTAACTTTTTCGAGGACTTAAAATTTTAAAATTTTTATTTTTCTCCCTCCCAACTTAATCGATATTGTCCTCAATGGAGAAGAAAAAATAAAGGATGTAATAAAGAACATGGAAGAATACACCTGACTATATTTTTGGTCCAGCACATGCCTTTAAAAATTTGGGCTCTCCCTCCAACTTATTCAAATTATCCTAAAGAAAAATAAATTAAAAAGATAAATTGGATAAAAACTAAATATTGGATTGCCTCCCAATAAGTGCTAAGTTTATTATCTTTAGTCAGGCATAATGCAGCTTACTATCCTGTGTCAAATATTGGATTGATAAATTCTAATAGTTTTGGATTGTCAATCTTTGAAAGTTGATTTATAATCCCATGATTGATATATTCATTGTTAATTTTAGGGACATAATTTGTGATCCCATTCTCAGACCCATGTTTATTAAGAATTTCTCCTATTTGTTCTTCTAAAATGCTCATGAATGGAGTTTTTGTATTAGGAGTCAAGTTTGATTCAATAGGTGCTGGAATGGTGACTAAAGGCGATTTTAATTCTGAAGATAAATTAATGTGATCTTGCTTAAACAACTTTGTTGACTCTTTATTACATGCCTGTTGATTTTTGTAAGAACAACCGACTTCTAGGATTGAAGGGAATAGGACATTAGGTTTATAAGTCTTGGGTAAATCATCTATTCATTTTTTTTCTTTTTCTATCTCATTTAAACTGAAACCAACATTAGTACTAATTCCTAGCTCGGGTTCTTTTATGTGGTTAGTCTCAGTACTAACCATTTTCTCTAAATTTTTATTTTGGCTAGCATCAGTAGTAGCCTCTCTCACCCGATCTTGATATGGATCCATAAAAATTCTATAGCTTTTATGTTTAGGAATTACTTTGGTATTCTCAGATTGGAGATTCTTAAGTGAGACATTGAATTGATAACTTAGTCCAGGTGGTTGGTGGACATTAGATGGGTTGTTTGAAATTGGTAGGTTCGGTAGTTGATCTAGTTCTCTCCTCGTGTTAGACACAACTAATTATCCTATTTGAACTTCTAGCTTGGCGATAGATTGTTGTTTAGTCAGAATCAATTATTAAAGTTGGTTAAATCTATCATCAGCTAGATTAGTCTATTGAGGAGGTGGGTATAAGGGCTGATTATGATGTGATGGCTGAAAAGACTTACTAGGCTGACCTCTGTTATAAGTATAGTTTTGGTATTGAGGTCTATTCTAATAATTTTATACTGATGGAGTTTGGGTCTGAGCCTGAGTCTGTTGGGATGTCCAAGAAAAATTATAGTTACTCCAATGTTGGTTATATGAATTTGAAAATGAATCATTAATCGGCTTGGAGTAGCCTTGAGCAACTTGTTCTTGGATAAAAGGTGAAAATTATGCAGCCGTAGGACATTCACTCATATTATGGGTTGGGCTAGCACAGATTGAACAAATCTCTTGAGAAGATGATGTGAATTATACAGGAGATTGTTGACCTAGGGTTAGGACTTGATCTAATTTTTGAGCAAGAAAGTCCACTTTATTTATCAAATTTGAATCAGTCTTAGGACTAGATTCTAGATGTTTAGATTCATAGATCCCTGCCTAGGTTTGGTAGAAAGATAACGAAGCATGGTTAATTGAGTTTTCACTTAGGATTTCAAATAAGGTGTAGGCTTCGTCCTCACTCTTGTTCATGAATGCATCTCCACAGGATGCATCTACTATTTGTCTATATTGATTTCCTAAATCCTCATAGAAAGCTTGAACTATTTGCCACTTAGACAAACCATGGTGTGGGTATTTTCTAAAAAGTTCCTTAAGTCTCTCCGATGACTCGTGAATCTGTTCTCCTAGAAGCTGAGCAAATTCAGTGATAGCTCGCCTCATAATGTTGGTTCGACCTATGGGATAAAATTTCTTAGGAAATTCACTTTGCAATTCAATCCAAGTTTTAATTGGTTTTCCTATTGTGCTAAGCCAGTACTTGGCTTTGTCTTTTAATGATAAGGGAAATAGAATTAGTCTGAGGACATCATTAGTTAAATTTTGAATTCTCATCGTAGAGCAGATTTCTAAGAATTCATCCAGATATTTGTAAGGATCTTTATTGGTGTTCCCATAGAAAGATGGGAGCATCTAGATTGTGGTCAGCTTGATCTCATAGTGGGTAGCATGGATATCAGGTAACTGGATACAAATTGATGGGCTATAGGTAGAAGGGATAAAATACTCCTTAATCTACTTAGGTGGTTCTCTAAAATTTTTAGCCATCGGGTTTAATACGGTTCAGCCTTTCAATGTTATGGTTGGATTCAACTAGATCAGGTAAAGCCATTTTCTACCATGCATGTATTAGTGTAACCCTAATGTATTGTTAAAAAAAAATTTTAAATTTTTTTTATTATTTTATTATATTAAAAATTAATTTTTTAAAATTATTTTATTTATTAATTTTAATTTAATTTGATTTAATTTAATTATTATTTTTAATATTTTTTAGTTAGTTTAATTTATTTTTTATTTTATTTTATTTTATTTTACTTTTAGATGAGTGAGGAGAAGAAAGAAAGAAGAATTCTAAAGAAGAGGTCCTAAGGAGTCCTAGAACTAAGAAGAAAGAGAAGAATTAGGTTTAATTAGATTTGATGTTGGTTAGCAATCAAGTTGGTCAATCAATCCTAACTAAGGATTATCTTAGATCTAGACAGCTCCTAACTGTTAAGGTCACCTTCAAGTCCTCCAAGTATAGGATTAGCCAATTAACTAGTCAGGTAAGTATAAGGTCACTGGGAGCCCCTCCATTACTTGCCTTAGACACCAATTGTGCTTGGCCAGGTAAGCAAATGGAATCAATTAAAAGCTATCTTCCTTCGGGCCCAGTCATCCCTGAACCATTTTTCTAGATATCAGTCAAATTGACTAACCCTAACCTGATTCAACTCTTAGAGTTTCTTGTCCTATTGAGCTCGAGTTCCTATGGTTGATGTCTAATTGATTTTAAAATTAAAGGCTTAGGTCAATGCAGGATGCTGGTTGGTTGTTTATGGGCTAAGAAAGGGTTATCAAATCCCCACCTTATCTTGTTTAATTGGATTGTGCCCTTAATTTGGTTTAATATGAATATGCATAAAAAATTTTCAATCAAAGGGTTCTATGCAATTTAAACTAGATGCATGCAACTAATTGAATTCTGAAAGGCTTACCTTACCTCCAGCAATCACCAAAAAAAAAAAAAAAAAAACTAATATGATGCATGCTCTAAACAGTTAGGATTTCTAATCTTATCATAAGGCTTTTAATTAGGTTTAAATAGATATTTTTTAAATTAATTTAAAAATAAAATAAATAAATAAAAAGAAAAGAGGACTAGGGTTAGGATTGATCTCATCAAGCAAAACTCCTAGTTCTTTTTATTCTTTAATCTCTTTTTCTATAAAATAATAATAAAAAAAAATTAGCAAGTAATATTTATAAGAAAATAAGAATTTTATTTATAATTTATTTATAAAAAAATCAAAGAGATCAAAAATTTAATGTCCATGCCTTTTCGATGATGGTGCCAAAAACTTGATAGGAACGCGATATTGTCGTTAAGATACTATGTTTATCAGTTTAGTCTGACTTCTTAAAATAATTAAAAATACGTAGATAATAGTGAGTCGGATCGAATCCACAGAAAAGATAGTATTTTTAGATTTGAAATCTTTGATTTTTTTAAAAGAAAAAAAATTTAAAAATAAAATTTGAAGTCGGAAATTAAAATTGCGAAGTGAAAATTAAATTATGCAGAAAAGTAAACTTGGTACTAAGATCTACTAGTTAGATTTTAGTATCTACTTGCAGAAAAATAAAATGTAATAATTAAAATATAGAAATTAAGTTATAATAAAAATAAAAAATATTAAAAAATATAAAAATAAATATTATATTAATTAAAATTTTATAATTTAAATATATAAAAAGAAGAAAATTAAAACAAGCTAATCTCTGATCTTGGTTCAGCATTGGCAAAAAGATGGTGTAGAAGCCCAGCTCTTCTTCTCGGCACCCGTTGCTTTGAAGCAGCCTTTAACCCATAGCCTGGCTTCATCCTATACCAAAGCTTCATCTTGACTGGAGATGTTGATTTCTGAAGGCCTAGGTCCTTTTTATAGAGCTAGGGAGGCTAAATATTTTTTCTAGAGGCTGTGGGACTAAGGGTTGTTTTAATCATGAAAATAAGAAGAAATCTGAGTGAAATTTGGATTAAAATAGCCCTTATTGAGTTCTTTTAATTCTGGCTGTTGGATGGTGATCCGATGCTTCCAAAAATACAAAAAATGGATGTGTAATAGCCCAGATCAAGTCGGATTAATTTCTAACCGTTGGATCGCGCTTGATGGAGGAATTTAGGCCGTTGATCACGTGCCTGAGAGTTTGATCGCCGTTGGGTGCCTTCTAGACCGTCGGATCAAAGATAGAATCAAGCACTATCATCCGATGGTGATCCGGGTGAAATCAGCAATCGAAAAAAATGTTGATCGTCCGATCTTGACCGCAAACAACCACCATCGCACGATCGCGCATTTACTATTCTCATAGACTGCGTGGACCGGCTACATCGTCCACCACAATCAATCAGCACCTTTTATTGATAGATGAAAAGATCAAAATGCCCTATGAGCCACGATGAATTTTCTATAAACCCTTTAGGGGTCTAGGTCCACCATGTGCAAGCTCTGATTCGTCGGTTTCTACTGAGCTGGCGGTCCATATTGTGCTGTAGACCGGCTGATGGCTTCTGGGCTTGAGTTGGCTAGTGTAGATAGCTTGACGCGCCAGCTTGGTCGGCTTGGCTCAGCACGTTTGGATGTGCCGACTGATGCGGCGTGGCGGCTTGAGCTGTTTGAGCCGTATGTTATTTTTTATTTAAATTTTTTATTTTATTTTTATAGAAATTCATATCTTTTCCGTTTTAGCTCCGTTTTGCTTCAAACTTATTTCGTTATGATCAAAAAAATGAGCTCTTTTGATTGATTATAAATTTTATTCTTTAATTTTTATTATTTTTTAATTAATTTTTTAATTAATAAAAATATGAATTTTTCAAAAATTATATATAAATTGATTAATAATTTTTAAAAATTAATATAAATTAATTAATAAATTAATACTTTTATTGGTAAATTTATGGTACTTATCACCCACTCTCTCTTTATTTTATGCATGAAACCTACTCTCCCTGATCTTCACACATGTCCACTCGTCTCCTCTCTTTCTAATATGGCAATTAGGTGTGGACCAAGTCAAAGGAGGTAAGTCATTTTGGTTTCAAATTTTATGAGATAGAGTTTTGAGAAACCAAAATTCCTCCTTTCCTATGCTGCCCACACTTTCAAATTTTCTCTAGAATTTTTGATGGAAAGAGGAGGGTTTTTGTGCGACAATTGAAGATGGTCAATGCCTAAAACAAAAGAGGGAGCGCCCAAGTGTTAGGTGCCCCAACTAGTTGCCATATTTGTTCTTTCCTAGTCTAAGAATTTGATCCAAAAAGGACTCCTCTACATCTCATTATATAGGATAAATTTTGGATTTGATTTATGGATATATTCTAGACCTTCAAGAGGGATTTTGGGCATGTGAATACTAGGATGAGAGACCACTTGGGCATTGGGTTTTCATAGATACTAATCTGGGTGTCTAGGTGAGAGAACATAGAAGAAAAGGAGGGTCTTCTTCTAGGGTTGCTTTGTTCTTCTCTTCTCCTCCTCTTTTTGAGATTATTTTAAAGTCTCTCATATCTAAAATCTCTCCTCTTCCTTTCATTCTTTGGAGGAGTCTAAATCTAGAAGAAGAAAGCACCACATCGACTATCAAAGAAGGATCAGCATAGTACTAGCATACTATGCTGATTTTCTATATAGAACTTTTGATCAGAGATCGTGGGCTCGTGTGGATATTTCTTAGAGGTCGGACATGTGTGCAACTCAGAGTATCATTGTCAAGCTTGGATCAGCATGTTAGAACATCTAACTTGCATAAGTAATATAGATCTGATCTATTATTATATACCTGCATTAGATGTAGTGTAGATGCATGTTGCTATGATCAACATGTTTTTCTTTCTTATATTTTTAATTTTTGATTTAATCTTATGCTATAATCATGTAACAAGATCTTAGATCTAGGAGTTCTCTACTTTTTATGAATAAATTTTGATTTATTTTAGACTTTCGCTGTCTGATCTTGAAAAAGTTTCAAGATCTAGCCCTAAAACCCTAGATCTGGTTCCTTCAATTGGTATCAGAGCCTCGATTGATTATTACATGATTATATGTGCATGTTTAGATTATTTTTTAGGTTAGATCTAATTTATAATCTGATTATTAAATCTAAAATTAAAAATCATGATCACATGAACTAATTATATAGTTGTCTTATTGTAAGGTTTACCCCATATAGTGGAGAGATTATCCTAGTTCATGTAGATCTATTTTCTATCATAAATTTGTTAGATATTATCTAAATTTATGATTTATTAGATTTAAAAGAATTTTATTTCTAAAATTAAAAAAATTTAGATTGCATGGACTGATTATAAGGTTGTCATGCTATAAGGTTTATCCCTTACAGTCGAGAGGTTGTTCTAGTACATGCTGATATGAAATATTGATCATAAAATTTTAGATTAGATCTAAAAAATTTTATGATCTAATTAAAAATATTTTAATCTAATTTTAATCAAAAAAAATATGTTAGATTTGATCTAAGATAATTTGTGATTGATTGGAGTTGAAATTGTTTCAATTACATGAACCTATTTAGATTAGATCTAAAGTGGTTTCATGCTTATCTTACTTGCATATTGATTATGAATCAACCATGTAACTTGATTGGTAGAACTATGTTGTAAAAATATTTTATAAATATAAAAATTACTTTTGAAAAGTCAAACCCCAATCTGTAGTCCAAAACTTAATTAAAAATTAAGAAGTTGTTTGATTAGGATCTAGGATTGTAAATTGAAGATCCTAAGACATAAATCATAACACATTGGGTTAAATAGATTAGTGAAGATTAGGTCCATTAATTGGGTTAGATCTAGAATTAGATTAAAGAATGGATTTAATTAGATAATTGACTAAATCTAATCTATTATTGTCTTAGATTAGGTTAAAAGTTCTCTAGATCAATTACAATAGTTGTAGTTGGTCAAGTCCATGTCTTTTATGAGATCCAAGATGGACTTGATTCTTGGCTATGCAGTCTAGCATGAATTGTTAGGTTGATCTAATCAAGACTAATTAAATCAATTGATATCTAAGGTAAACTAGATTGGTGGTCTTTAATTAGTAACCCGCTTACCTAGCCAATTTTTATGGTGTCTAAGGCAAGCTTTGGTAGACCCTTCCATTAATCGAACTTACCTGGCCTCTTGATGAAAATTATGTTTTGATCAGATCACTTGACTATTCGAGCTGACCCATGTCAGCTAGGTATATCAGTGTAACTGATTTAGGTGCTCCTAGACTAGCCTATTAATGGTCTTCCGTAAACTAACTTAGTGAAGCCAGTAAGAGGATCATGACAAGCTAGTTCATCTGATCTTTCCTCTTCTTTAAAATTAAATTCTCTAGAATTATTAGGTTCCTAAAATGAAATAGTTATTATGATAACTAGATCATAGCCTCCCATTAAGTGGGTGATAATGGATCTATTAGTTGGATAATTATTGGAGGCCCAAAGGTCTGGTGCTTATCGGCTAATCAAATTATGATTCATTATATGATTTCTTGGCTACATCTTTCTAAATGGTGGTTAGGTTAGCCAACCAAAGTTGGGCCTAATCATTCATTAGTTTGATGGATCAAGCATGGTCATGTTAATGGTTGAACCTAACTAGACCTTTTCAGTAGAGAACAAAGCCTACTGATTAGGGACTAGGGCAAAAATTTAATTACTAGAAATTATTTGGACAATTGATTTTGAACCTATCCTTAGATATATATGGGTTGGCCAATCAAAGTTGGGCTCGTGTGCAGTCTATGTGGATTCTAGTATCTACTAAAAAATTAGGATAATTCCTCGAATTAGAGGTAGAGGCTATCAGTTTGAATAAAATAGTGGAAGAACCTTTTGATTAAAATCCAAATCTATAGGTTTAATGAACCAATTACTAATTAGGTTATGATTTTTCTTCATGCAGATATGGCCACTTTCCTATTGCTTTGATCATTGTTGGACAATGATAAGTTGGTAGAATCCAACTTTGATAGCTGATACCAAAAATTGTAGTCCTGGAGCATGAATGAATCCTATATGTGTTGATGGATCCTGTACCTGAGGAGCCAACTGCCAATGCACATGAAATAGTCAGAGATACTTATCAAAAGTGACTTAGTGACCAAACCATAGTGCACTGTATTATGCTAGCTACCATGAGCGATGAGCTCAGTTGCAGATTTGAGATGGCTCAGCCAAAAGATATGCTTCAAGTGTTAGAGGATTCTTTTGGCACACTCGATGATGTTGAAAGGCACAGGACTAGTTGTACTATATTCAATGCTAAGACATGGGATGGAGCCTCTATCACTGATCATGTACTATACATGATCAAGCTAATAGAGCGATTGAGCAAGCTCAGCTTTTTCTTGCATAAACAACTTGGGAAAGATGCAATACTAAACTTGCTGCACAAGTCCTACCTCCCATTCCTCACTCATTTCAAAATGATAAAGCCTGATGTTGACTACCATGAGTTACCGGGGTTGCTTCAGAACTTTGAAAAGGATCACCAACTCCACAAGGAGTTGTTGAACTTAGTGGAAGGTTCGTCCTCTGGTTCTCAACCCTTTAGGAAAGAAAAAAAGAATAAGAAGAAGAAGGGCAAGAAGGTGCAAGTTCAGGCTGGAACGTCTGTGCAGGGCTAGATCAGGAAGATCAAGCTTGATAAGAGTCAAGCTGAATGCTTCTTTTGCAAGAAGTGGAGGCACTGAAAGAGGAACTATCATCAGTACATTACCTCCCTGGATCTGAATCGGTAGAGAGAGAAACAAGTAGTTGCCGGGCAAAATATTTATATGATAACTCCTTATAATTTTTTTATTTATGATTATACTAATTGGGTATTGGATACTGATAGTCCTTACCATATTTGTAATTCATTATAGGGGTTGCAGGTCAGTAGGAGATTCAAACAAGATGAGAGGTTCCTGAACATTGGAGATGAAAGATCAATTCCAATTCTAGCTTTAGGAATCTTAAAACTTGTATTTGAGTTCCATACTATTATTTTTGATGGTTGTCATTTCTTTTCAAGTTTTTTTTTAAATATTATTTCTATAGGACATCTAGCCAAAGATAATTATGAAATTTTAATAAAGAAATAATTTTATAATATCATTATGCTTGGTGTTACTATTTTTCTAGATATTTGAACAATGATGTGTATATACTATCACAACTTGTTAACATAGTTTATTCAACTAACAAGCATCCTAGATTAAATAGTGTGTCAGATATCTACTTATGGCATTGTAGGCTAGGTCATGTAAATAAGAATCGGATAAATAGGTTGACTCAATAGAAAAATTTCGAAGTTAGTAATTATGAATCACTTCCAACCTGCGTCCTATCTTCTTAGTAAAATGACTAAGTTATCTTTTACTGAAAAAAATGAGAGAGCCACTGAGCTCTTAGGTCTAATACATACTGATGTATGTGGACCAATGAGCATAAGTGTCAGAGGTGCATATTTCTACTTCATCAATTTCATAGATGATCTATCCAGATATGGATATATCTATCTGATAAAACACAAGTCAGATTCATTTGAAATGTTCAAATGATTCCAAAGTGAAGTAAGAAAATAAATTAGAAAAAGTATTGATACTCTTCAGTCTGACTGAGGAGGAGAATACCTTTTTAGTGAGTTTTTCGTATATCTAGGAGAGAATAGGATTCTCTCCCAATAAACTCCTCCAGGAACACCACAACATAATGGTGTATCTGAAAGGATGAATCAGACTCTATTAGACATGATCCGATCCATGATGGATTTTACCAGCTTATCAATATCCTTCTGAGGATATGCACTCAAATCAGCTTACTATATGTTAAATAAGGTTCCAAGTTAGTTTGTAGTTAAGACTTCATATGAGATTGGACAGGACGTAAGCTAGCACTTTCACACCTTAGGGTCTGGGGGTGCCTGGCTTATGTTAAATGGTTAGTTACAGATAAACATGAACCTAGGTCTGATAAGTGCACATTCATAGGATATCCAAAAGAGACCAAAGGATATTTTTTCTACCATGTTGATGAACAAAAGATATTCGTCAGCCACAAAACAACCTTTTTGGAAAAGAAGTTCCTTGGTGAAGAAACTATTGCCTCTAAGGTTGAACTTGATGAAGTTTAGCAGGTAGAAAAACCAACACCTATAGCTGAACCTGAGTCGGATTTGATTTGATCAGATCTGGAGCCTAGTGTACCTGCACCATTAAGGCAATCTAATAGAGTATCGCATTATCCGAATAGATACTATGATTTCTTAGTCCGAAAAGGTGATCCCATCAAACTCGATGAGAATAATGAGAATCCGATCATCTATATGGATGCTATGCAGAGACCTAATTCTGAAAAATGGCTTGAGGCCTTGAAATCTAAAATGGAGTCCACGAAGGTCAACAATGTATAGACATTGGTTGACCCACTTGAAGGGGTTAAACCCATTGGGTGTAAGAGGATCTTCAAAAGGAAGAGGGATATAGATGGAAAGATGGAGATCTATAAAGTCTATTTGGATGCCAAGGGAAATCGTCAACGTTATGGTATTGAATATGACAAGATGTTCTCTTTTATGGCAATGCTCAAATCCATTCGGATAATGCTTGCGATAGTTGTCAATCTGAATTCTGAGATCTGGTAGATGGATGTGAAAATAGCTTTCCTAAATGGAGAGTTGACTAAAGAGTTGTATATGATACAACTTGAGGGATTCACATGTATAGATGAGTCTAAGATGTGCAAGTTTTAGTGATCCATTTATGGATTAAAGCAGGCATCTCGGAGTTGGAATATGTATTTTGATAAGGTGATTAAAACATATGGCTTCGTTAAGAATGAAGAAGAGCCCCAAATTTATAAATGGACAAATGGTCCAGCAATGGTATTCCTTGTCTTATACGTGGATGATATTTTCTTAATCGAAAATGACATCCCCGTACTATTGCGAATAAAAGTTTGGTTGTCATCTTAGTTCTCCATGAAGGACTTGGATGAAGCATTCTACATCCTAGGAATGAAGATTTATAGGGATATATCTAAGAGGATGCTTGGGTTATCCCAGTCCACGTACATATATACTATGCTGAAGAGGTTCAGTATGGAGAATTTCAAAAAGGATTATCTCTCGATAAGCCATGAAATTTTTCTCTTTAAGAAGAATTATCCGACAACTTTTGAAGAGAGAGAGCGTATAAGTAGAGTCCCGTATGCTTTGGTAGTGGGATCTATCATGTATGCCATGACATGTACGAATGTGGCATACTCACTAGGAGTAGTGAGTAGATACTAGTTTGACCCTGAAAAAAATCATTGAAAAGTGGTTAAAGCCATCCTTAAGTATTTAAGAAATACTAAGGACTAGATTTATGGCGAGTCAGATCTGAAACTTGTGGGGTTTATAGACTCCAACTTTCAATCTGACCATGATGATAGCAGAAGCATGTTGGGATATATCTTTACTTTGAATGATGGAGCCATCTGCTGGAAAAGTTTTAAGTAGCATACTGTTGTAGACTCTATTTGTGAAGCAGAGTACACTACAGCATCAGATGCCATGAAGGAAGCTGTGGCTGAGAAAGTTTATCACTGAGCTTGGAGTAGCATCCTTCTTAGATGGTCCGATCCTGCTCTACTACAATAGCATGGGTGCCATAGCTCAAGCGAAGGAACCAAAGGCACACCAGTGGATGAAGCACATTCTGCTTCGCTTCTACTTGGTCTAAGAGATCGTGGATCGAGATGATGTCGACTTTTAGAAGATTGATAAAAAGGAGAACCTAGCCGACCCCTTCACCAAAGACCTAGAGATAAAGGAGTTTGACAACCAAAAGTTGAAGATGGGTATTAGATACTATGTCGAGTGGCTTTAGGATAAGTGAAAGTTGTTGAAAAATGTGTCCTAAAGTCAATCATTAGTCTATTGACGGTTGAGCTCTATTATAATTATAATTGATTCATTAATTAATAAAATATATTTTTGATATTTTATCATCATAAAGTATTCATCTTCTAATAAACTCTATTATTGTGATGAAGTCTTTAGAACTATTTAGGTTTGATAAAAAGAAAATTTATCGATTAGTCCTTATAATGGTTTACGATCAAATGATAGACTGTTAATAAGGACGACAGCATCTATGGAGCATAGGTTGTTGTATGCCATATAGGTTGGTTGTCCTCTTAATCAAGGAGTGTGAAGATACTGGTATGGCATACAGGTGAGATATAGGGGTACATCATCACTGAACATGATCAACTCAAGAGCATTCTGCTATCGAGAATGTCTTTGATGGGATATAGGTATATGTATCCCTTAGACCTGAGATCACCTCAGTGGTTTGCAAGCAACTCATGATGCTTTGGTGCCAAACTAACTAAATTTTTAATTTAGTAATGAAAGGCTTTGGGGCATAGTCAAGTACTTATGAAGTCGGTGTGTGATCAAGATGAAATTGAGTACTCCAAGAGTTGGAGAAGAATGTATCATTGTATTTCAATATAGTAAAATCTTGGCCAGGGTAATCCATAAGATGGATTTGGTATTTTGAAATACAATATGGACAGCCTGATTAGAGTTGATAGTTGAACTTTGAGGTGTCTTACAAGCATTTTGGTCAAGAAGATGAATTATATTGAAACTGTATCCATATGGATTCTAAGGATGTTGTTTTACACATTCGACCTATCCAACTGTCAGGTACCATTGCTAGATGGTCACTTTGACTGGTATAAGAATTTATTCCTATACTACTAGCTTAGGTTCGAACCTATGGGGTCACATACATTAGAGTTCACGATCCGATCGGATGGTTGATCAATGATTGAGAATCATTCTAAAGTTAAACAATCAATATGATTGATGTTTAACCTAGTGCAAATATTACAGGAGGATTGATTAGTAATTTGATTGCTAATTGACTTAATTTGATTAAGCTAGAGGACTGAGATTAAGTCTAATTAAATATGATTTAATTAGATTTAGTTTGGACTTGATTGGATCAAGTTCAATTGATTTATTGGATAAGCCAAGTGCAAGGAAGAACTAGTCCTAATTCAACTAGGACTTGGATCAACCCAATTTTTTAATTTAATTAAAAAATTAAATTAAATTTAATAAAGTTCTTAATTAGATTAGGGTCTAATTTAATTGGGTTGAGTTACTTCTAGTTTGATTTGGTTTGAGAAACCATATTTTATCAAGTCAAATATAGAATCCTAGTAAGACTAGGATCTACCTTACATGCGCCACCTACACCCCATGCCTCGCCATGCCCACTGTTTCTTTATTTTATGCATGAAACCTCCTCTCCCTGGTCTTCATGCATGCCCACTCCTCTTTTCTCTTTCAAATATGGCAATTAGGTGTGGACCAAGTCAAAGGAGGTAAGTTATTTTGGTTTCAAATTCTACGAGATGGAGTTTTGAGAAACCAAAATTCCTCCTTTCCTATGCTGCCCACACTTCTAAATTTTCTCTTGAATTTTTGGTGGAAAGAGGAGACTTTTTGTATGACAATTAAAGGTGGTCCACACCTAAAACAAAGGAGGGGGTGCCCAAGTGTTGGGCGCCCCAACTAGTTACCATATTTGTTCTTTCCTAGTCTAAGAATTTGACCCAACAATGACTCTTTTATATCTCATTATATAGGATGAATTTTAGGCTAATTTTTAGATATATTCCAGATCTTGAAGAGGGCTTTTTGGTATGTGAATACTAGGATGAGAGACCTCTTGGGCATGGGGTTTTCATAGACACAAATCTAGGAATCTTGGTAGGAGAACAGAGATGAAGAAGAGAGTCTTCTTGTAGGGTTGCTTTATTCTTCTCTTCTCCTCCTCTTTTTAAGATTATTTGATAGTGTCTCAAATCTAAAATCTCTCCTCTTTCTTTTATCCTTTAGAGAAGTTCAAATTTAGAAGAAGAAAGTACCAGATCGACTGTCGAAGAAGGATTAGCATAGTATTAGCATATTATGCTGATTTCCTGCATAGGACTTCTGATCGGGGATCGTGGGCTCGTGTTGACATCTCTTAGAGGTCAGATATGTGTATAGCTCGAAGCATCATCCTTAAGCCTGAATCAGCAAGTTAGAACATCTAACTTGTATAGGTTCTAACTTGTATAGGTAATATAGATCTGATTTGTTATTACATACCTGCATTAAATGTAGTGTAGATGCATGTTGATATGACCAATATGTTCTTCTTTCTTATATTTTTAATTTTTGATTTAATATTATGCTATAATGATGTAATAGAATCTTAGATCTAGGAGTTCTCTACTTTTTATGAATAAATTTTGATATATTTTGGTCTTTCGTTGCCTGATTTTGAAAAAATTTCAAGATCTAGCCTAGAAATCCTAGATCTAGTTTCTTCACAAAGAACATGATAGAGTTCATCCACCCAAGTTCCTTTCACCCTTTCAAGTCTTGCCTTTATCCCTTGTAACAGAGTCCTATTGGTCATCTCAGCCTCACCATTTGCCTATGGATGAGCCACTGAGGTGGAGTGGTGGGAGATATTATGATTCTCATAGAACTCAGCAAACTTTGTCCCCATAAATTGGTGCTTGTTATCAGTAATTAAAGTTCGAGGTAGCCCAAATCTATAAACTATTGACTTTTAGATGAAGTCCTATACTTTTGCTTTAGCAATTTTAGCTAGAGGTTCGACCTTAACCCATTTGGTGAAGTAGTCTATCGCCATTAAGAAAAACTTTCGCTGTTCGAATGCCATGAAAAAGGGCCCGAGTATATCCATTTTCCATTATGCAGGCAGCCATGGGGCGCTTAGGAGTGTAAGCTGAGAAGTCAATTATCTCTGAATGTTAGCATTCCTTTGACACTGATCATATTTTGTCACATATTCCACTACGTCTTAGTTCATAGTCGACCAACAATAGCCTTGTCAAAGTAGTTTATGAGATAAAGCTCTGGCTTCCAAATGATTTCCATAAATTCCTTCATGAACCTCTCACAATGCATAGTCAACTTCAGAAGGCTAGAAACATTTTAGGAATGATAGAGAGTATGACCTTTTACATAGTTTATTCTCATATAGAACATATCGAGAGGCTTGATTTCTTAATTTCTGAGCTTCTTTTAGGTCTCGAGGGACAACACGATCTTTGAGATAAGCAAAGAACGGATCGATCCAACTAGGCTCTTGGTCAATTTGCATTACAGTCTATGGTTCCTCTGAGCTCGGACATTTCAAAACTTTAAAGAAAACTTCTTTGGGCAATTCATTTGGTGCAAGTGTGGCTAACTTGGAAAGAAGGTCAGCCCTGGCATTTTCTATTCTCAGGATCTGTTGGATATCAAAACTGCTGAAGGCTGAGGTTAGACTCCTTACTTTTTTCAGATACTTCTTCATACTTTTCTCCCAAGCTTCATAGCTGCCATCGACTTGTCCTACCACCAATTGAAAGTTGCTGTAAACCTTCAGTCAATCTGCCTCCAATTCCTTGGATATCTTTAATCCAGAAACTAAGGCTTCATATTCTACTTCATTATTTATTGTGGAGAATTCAAAACAAAGTGCATATTCACCAACAATTCCTCTAGGGTTGATTAAGATCAAACCTGCACCTGCCCTAAAAATATTGGATGAACCATCCACTTATAGGACCTAAAAGTTTTCGAGGAGATCTGCTCTATCTTTATGGGTGTTTGGCTATGACCATGAAACATTGACCTTGGGCTATTTAGATTTGGCTTTATCTGGAATGGTGAATTCTATTATAAAGTCAGCCAAAATCTGAGCCTTGACTAATGGTCGAGTTTGGAAATTAATGTTGAACTCCGTGAGCTCAATGGCCTATTTTGCTATTCTTCCAAAGGCATCTATCCAATGAAGAACTGCCTTAATGAATTGATTAGTAAAGAGTGTTATTGTGTGCCCCTGAAAATATGATTGGAGTCTTTGAGCCGCAATCAACAAGGCATAAGTTAGCTTTTCTAACTTGGTATACCTAATTCTAGCATCTCTCAACACTCAGCTTATGTAGTAGATCGGTCTCTGCATTTTTTTCTCTTCTTTGACTAGGACCGTTGCAAGGGCCGTAGGAGAAATCACCAAATACAAAAATAATTCTTCTCCAGATTCAAGCTTGGCTAACAGAGGAGATGAGCTGAGATAGTTTTTTTAGTTTCTCAAATGCTTGTTGGCATTTAGGAGTCCAACAGAAGTTCTTTGGCTATTTGAGGATCTAGAAAAAGAGCATACACCGCTCGATCAACCATAAAATGAAGTGATTCAAAGTTGCCACCTTCCCTACTAGATGCTAGACTTCTTTGATTGTCTTTGGTGCAGTTATTTCTTGAGTGGCTCGACTTTTCTCTAGGTTGGCTTTGATTCGATGCTGCAACATCATGAACCCCAAAAATTTCTCTATAGTTACTCTGATGGCACACTTGGTCGGATTCAGCTTCATCTTGTACTTTCAGAGTGTACTGAAGGTCTCTTCGAGGTCGGCAATATAATTTGTTGAAGATCGACTCTTGATCAACATATCATCTACATAAACCTCCATATTATAATCGATCTACTTCTTGAAGATTTTGTTCACCAGGTGTTGGTAAGTTGCACCTGCATTTTTAAGCCCCAAGAGCATAACACCATAATAATAAATCCCATGTTTAGTAATAAAAGTAGTTTCTTTCTCATTTTCTGGTGTCATCTGGATTTGATTATAATTGAAGAAGACATCCATGAAAGTGAGGAGCTCGTGGCCTAAGGTGATGTCCACTAATTGATCAATCCTAGAGAGGGGGTAACTATCTTTTAGGCAGGCCTTGTTCAACATTTTGAAATTTTTGCACATCCACCACTTGCCGTTCGTCTTCTTCATGATGACCATATTGGAGATCCATTTTGGGTAGGATACTTCTTGGATGAACCTAGCTTTGAGAAGTTTGTCGACCTCTTCCATGATTGCTTTCTGTTGCTTTAGTACATAGCCGTGCATCTTCTCCTTTATGAGCTGGTGCTTGGGATCAACAACCAGGCGGTGCTCCATAACTTCAGCATCAATTCTAGGCATATCTATGGGAACCCAAGCAAAAACATCTATATTTCATTGTAAGAAAGCGACGAGCTACTTTCGGACCTATTCTTTCAGATTGGATCCGATTTGCACAGTGTGATCTCCATTCCCATTGTTCAAAGGAATTGCAATAAGGTCTTCCATAGGTTCTTTCCATTCCTCAGTTAGATCATCATGGACATCGAGCCCATCCACCAGACGAGGATCTAGCTGCCCACCTCTTTGTAAGGCAATCGTGTAGTAGTGTCTTGCTAAAGCTTGATCTTCCCAAACATCATCGATCCCATAATTTGTTGGAAACTTCATTTTCAAATAATATTGTTACCCAGAAGAACAACCCAAGAGGGGGTGGTGAATTGAGTTTTTCAAAAAATTTTAGTTTACTAAATGTATATGCAAAACTTAAATATTGATATGCTAGAAATATAGTAATTTAAATATATAGAAAATAATAGTAACTAAAGAAAAGAATCACACACACAAAAATTTAAGATTTTTATAGTGGTTCAATGTCAAACCCAACACCTACATCCACTCCTCAAGCATTCTATTTGAGAATTCTACTATAACCTTCAAGATTATAGCAAGATTATTTTCACCAGACTCATAATCTAAACCTAGTTGATTTTATGAGCTAACCAACCAAAATCTAACCCCAAGCCACTCCTAGGCTTGTACAAATCTAATTCAAGGCTTGGATGAACCTATCCCCCAAGTGTTAATCTTTTTTAAACTTGAAATATAAAAATTTTGAAGTATAGAAATTTCAAATGAAACAAACTCCTTAAAGAGCAGATTTAAAGCTTTAATGCACAAGCTGAGTTATTGGAGGGCTTTAGTAATAAATACTCTCTTCCTTCACTTGAGAATGCCTTGATTGCAAAGCTGGTTGAGTGGTTGAATAGCAATGAAGGCTCTTTAAGGCTCACTATTTGGACTACACACAAATTTCTAAAAGGTTGCTCAAGTTTTCCACTTTCTTGCTTTAACATCTTGAGTTCTCCAACCTTAATCTAATCTTAGAAGCCTTTTAATCCAAGTTAAGAGATCCAAAAATAGGTTTGTAGCCATTGGAATATCAAAAAAAGCTATTTAAATGGTGAAAAATGAAATCTGGATAGTTTTGAAAACTAGCCGTTGGGGCTGTTAGAAACTTGAGAGTCAACTCCCCAAAATCTTGAGTCGACTCTAGCTACAGGATAAAAAATTCTGAAGTTCGAAAGTCAACTTTCCAAAGCCTTGAGTCGACTCCAGCTACATGATGAAAACTTCTAACTCTCTGTATTTCTATCTCGTGTAGTTCTGCATGCTAGAGTCGACTCCTAAACTTCGTAAGTCGACTCTAGTCGCAGGATGAAAAATTTTGCACTCTATTTTTAGACTGGTGCCTTTTTTAAGATATGAGTCGACTCTTGTTTTTCTTGAGTCGACTCAAGAAAGAGTCGACTCATGGTCGACTCCTGTGATAGAGTCCATACTAAAGCCTTGTATTTTAAGCCTGGTGCTTGCCTGAGCCTGTGAGTCAGCTCCTACCAATCGAGAGTCGACTCTTGAACTGTACCAACTATTGAAACTATGCTGGATTCAACTTTAAACTTTTCTTTTGTTCATTTCTGACCCAATATTCTTTGAAATGCATTTGGCTTGATCTCTTTTGCTCCTTTTTCTTGGTTCTTTCAATCAAACATGGAGCATCATTGAAATAAGTTCCTGTTCTTCCTGAACTTTGTCTTAAACATTCCAACTAAGTTGTTAGTACCAAAAATTGACTCAAATATTTTGTTATTCATCAAAATCATATCTAGGGTCAACAAATATGTTGAGACTACTGCCTGAAGTGCATTTAAACTAGGTCAGCCAAGAATTGCATTGTAGGTAGAAGGAGCTCTTACCACTAAAAAATCAACCTGTGCCTTGGATTGCTTGGGATATCACCCTACCACTACAGTTAGTGTTATTATCCCTTTCATTGGCATAGCATCTCCAATGAAACCCACCAATGGGGTGTTCATTGGTCCCAAGTGACTACTAGGTATGGACATCTTTGAGAAAGCATCAAAAAATAGAACATCTGCAAAGCTTTCATTATTAATTAGAACGTAGTGTACATCAGTCTGTAATATTTAAAGTAATTACAACTGCATCATTATGCAGAAATTGAATCCACTAAGCATCTTCTTCAGTAAAAGTAATGGATTCTTCCATCATCTGCCTCTTTGTTGGCTCTACCGATCCACTGGTTTACCCCACCGAAGTCTCCCAACAATGGTATTGATGATCCCAAGTGGTGGCCGATGTTCTTGCTGTTCTTCCATCCTAGGAGGTTCTAGCTGTGGTAGCGCTCTTGGCCGATCTTCACTTTCTTAAGGCCGACGTCACAAAAATCGATCGAGCCGACCTCACCTGATGAGCTTCTTAATCTCATCTTGGAGCTGGATGCATTCTTCAATATCGTGATCATGGTCACGATGGTAGAGACAGTACTTATTGGGATTGTGCTTGATTGGATGGGACTGCATCTTTTCTAGTCTTGGCAATTGCTTCTTTATTTTCATCAGTACTTGTGTCTTTAAAGCATTCAAGGGAGCATGGTTATGGAATATTTGAGGAGGGGAGTTTCATCGTGCCTTTTGATTCAGGCTTCTTTGTTAACCAGCTCGAGGCGAGGTTTGGGCTCGCCTATGCTTAGGAGTTCTAGAGCATGGCCAAGTTGCACTCGACTTCTCTTCAACTGCAGGCTTGCTGGATTCGCCCGCCTGCCACTTCTTTGCAGCCTCATCATCCTTTATCTAAAAAGCATCCTCTACCCGAGCATAACCCTCAGCTCAGGCCAACATATCAGCAAAATCGCTGGAGTACTTTCTCTCCAAGAAGGATAGGAGATCATTCTTCCAAATACCATCCATCAACGCGATTATGGCTATGGATTGGTCCAAATTTAAGACCTCTAGTGCAGTAGCATTGATGCGGCTGACATAAGCTTAGATGGACTCCCCTTCCTTCTGCTTGATGTTGATGAGGGAGTCCGAACCTCACATTGGATGTTGCAATACTTATAAAGTGAGCCACAAACTGATGACTCATTTGATCAAAAAAGTAGATCGTACCTGACTTAAGGCTCGAGTATCAATTTCTTGTTGCTTCCTTCAGAGTTGAGGGGAAAGACCAACATAGAATGGCGTCTGGTGCACCATGAAGCTACATCATGATCTGGAAGGCCTCAAGGTGGTCGATTAGATTAGAGATCCTATCATAACTCTTAAATTAAGGGAGTTTGAAGTTCGACAGAATGGGCTCTTGCATGAATTAAAGAGAGAAAGGAGAGTCGATGCAGATATCATCGATGTGGTCAGGAGCAGCATGGCGGAGCTCCTCGATCTGTCGATTCATTTATCAAAGCTTCTAATCGAGAAGATCTTTTCAATCATGAATCTTAAGGGTCCTCTAGCCGAATGGTGGTAAGGATCTTCCGAGGGTGGAGTCATGGTCAGAATAGGAGCTTGCTGCTCTCTACTTTCCCTTCCCAATGATTATCAACCGACTTTCCCAGGTGTGCCTTTCTTATATCAAATCCTGATATCCCAACAAGATTTCCTCAGGCTAGACCAGTGCCAGAGGTTGCTACATGGCTTGCATTACTTCAGCGAGACCCTTAACCTGCTAGATCAGCATATTGAACTGCTTTAGATCCACCATGGCTGCCAATGGAGGAGGATGAGGTGCTAGTGAGGGGATCAGAGTGACTGGATCTGGTTCAGATCTGGCAGCAAAGGCAATACATCATCAGGTAGAAGCCTTCCATGGTAGCATCTCTCAGAAGTAAATGGTGATCAAAGGTGAGGAACTAAAGGGGTTAAGAGTAGAAGAAAGAAAATGAGATCAACTGAGCACTCCTTTTAGAACAAGAGCTTAGAGCAGATCCCTTCCTCTAGCACCAATTATGTTGGTGCAGAAAACTACAGACGCCAGAAAGAGCTGGAGTGGGGGAGGATGAGGTCACCACCAGGATCTGCAAAATAAGTCCGAATTGGAGGTCAAGGTGGCTCTGACAGAATCCTTCGATGGTCAAGTTAGCTCTCTGATCAATAGAAATGGAGCACTCAGGATAACTTTTGCAATGTTTCGAGAAGGCAAAGAGAGCTTAGAGAGGAAATATATTTGGAGGGTTTCTTATATAGGCTGAGCTCATAACAAACTGATGGTGATAGCTATAACTGCATGTTAGTGGGCCGTTCAGGGCCACGTTAGTTTGTTACAAAGGGTAGTGTTCATTGTCGCAACTTACCAGTCTGTTGGAGATTAATAGCTATAGTTCGGTCAGGATTGTTATGCCTATGAGCAAACTATTTAGAGCTCTGCGCCCCAGCAGTTCTGGAGAGTTTTGACCATTTTCAAGGTTGTCTGTAGGTTGGCAGATATTCGCTGAGTTGGGAGTTAAACTTGTGTAGATGATGAGATCCTTCTACTGTTTAAGTCTGCTCAATTGAAGCTTAGAATATAAGGTAATTAGTTCAGCTACCAAAAGAAGGTTTCGACTGAAAGGAGTCCGATTAGAAGGAGTCTGCTTGATGATTGGAAGGAGTCTATTTGGTGGCTAGAAGGAGCTCATCTAGATCAATAGTAATTAGGGGTTGGCTGGTAGTCGAGATAGGCAAACACACTCAAAATGCTCTGGTGAGTCTTAACTACTCCTTTGATGTTCAGCTATCTTCAAGATCATCTGCAAGTGGATAATTGTTCCAGGTTGAGGGTTGAAAGGGTGGTGGATTCACCAACTTAGGACTGCAGCTAGGCTCTTTATGGTTGACGTTTTGATTTAATCTAGCTTGCACACCCAAGGTTCTTGGCATAAGAATGCCAAGATCTTGAAGGGAAATCCTGATTTCCCGCACCAAGTTCGTTCAAATCTGATCATATATTTCAAAAATTTTTCTCTTTGATCTAGATCAGATCTAGGATGTTTTAGATCTAATTATTATTATTTTAGAAATTAAATAAAATCTAGATAAATTAAATCAAATTTAATTTACCTTGATATGGGAAATCCTATTACCCGTTGATGATCCTGTATGCAGCGGAAGGTTCTGGATCTAGCCATGCAAGTGCCTAGCCTTTATCGGTATCCACTCGAGCTGGATCTGGAGATCCTCTTCTTCTCTATCACGTCTCTAGAAATCAGATCTGGATCTGATCTGGAGGATCTTCAAAACTCCTTTTGAAGATCAGCAGTCGTCCTTTGCAGCAGTGCAGCCTTCTAGCTTTCAGTCGCCTTTCTTTGATCTGGATCGCACCAACCAAAAATCCAAAACTCCTTTTGGACATGGAGAGGAAGGGGAGAAGGTGGTTTGGCATGGAGGAAGAGGGGAGAGGTAGCCTTGGGCATGGGGAATTATGATTGCTTTCAATCACTTCAAAATTCCACCTTGAGTTGGGCGCAGGGTCTTATTTATAGACTAACTATGATCCAACTCCTCTTCTTCCCAACCAATCACAACTCTTTATGAAATCAGATCTAAATCTGATTGGTGAGAATAGAGTGTCAAATTCCACCTTGAGTTGGGCGCAAGGTCTTATTTATAGACTAACTATGATCCAAC
This sequence comes from Cocos nucifera, assembly GCA_006176705.1. Taxonomy (NCBI): domain Eukaryota; kingdom Viridiplantae; phylum Streptophyta; class Magnoliopsida; order Arecales; family Arecaceae; genus Cocos; species Cocos nucifera. The sequence continues at coordinate 162,453 of QRFJ01005685.1, forward strand.
TCCTCTTCTTCCCAACCAATCACAACTCTTTGTGAAATCAGATCTAAATCTGATTGGTGGAAATAGAGTCCCCTGGATTCCTCCTTAGAGGGTACCTAAGACCAGTCAAAGTTGGTTCTTAGGAGAACTCTAATTGGAATCCAAAAAGGAGATGGAGTCCTTGTCCAACAAGGACTCCTAGGCGCCTCCAACTTGGGCACACGCCAAGGGTGGCGTGCGCCCTCTTCCTTGCCAGGTTCTGGTAGGGGGACAGGCCCCCACCAGCTCTCCAATAGGTGCGTGACATGTGGTCAAAAGTCAAAGTGTCAATGGTCAACATTTGACCAGTCAAAGGTAGACTTTTGACCAAAGTCAAAGAACAAGAAATGGCAGGTGACCAAAAATGGCAGGTAATGTCTTACAAAATAAGACAACCTTTTCTGACTTGGACAACCTCCAGTCAGACCATATGAAGGCCTCTGATTGAGCACAAACTCCTTTGGCTCAGACAGGACAACTTATTTATGATAGCAAAAGAAGAACGTTAGGTTCAATCGAGTGCTAGCATGATTTCCTTGAACCTAATTGAATCTCATTCAGATCAATTGAACTAGATCAGTTCAATTGATGATCATTAGATTCAAACCCTTGTTTGTGTGACCCAGTTAGGTTCAGTTCTGTATGGTAATGGGATATGTCATGATCTCTATCATCGACATCATCGAAACTCCTTTCGATGGATCAGAACTCTTCTGATTCGAATAGCTAGAATGATCGATCATCTAAATCATTCTAATTGCTCCCAAAATCCACCAGTGACACCTAGCAGTATATGGTGGCAACCCATCAGAGCTGAATGTGAACCTCTTGGTGCAGCTACCTGTGTGATTAAGTTCTTCTATCTTGAGCCCCGATCAGATTAGGGTTAAGGTGAACTCATCAAACCCTAGTTTCTGTCATATGATGTAATCATTCGATTCGAGTCCGATGTGAAAATCTAAATAGAAACTCTTTCTATTATTTCACTCTACCATGGCCATGGACTTCTGGACTTGATTCTCATGATTATCATAGGGCTGCTCCTCTACCACCGAGGTAGATAGATTCCATCTTGATGCAATCTAGTTCCTACAATGAACATGTCTATAGCCAACATACACCTCAGGGTTCCATATGGCTAGGAGATCGAGTAATGGTGTAGTCAAACTATAACACCCTCAAGGTGAACTACCGATGCACCTCAGGTCAAAGAACCAGACACACCACTGCAGCATCGAGTCAGTCATTGACGAGAAGGTACTTTCTCTATGTACATCTTCTGTGAAAGTCTTAGCATCCTATTCGGTCTATTCCTATAGACCTTAATTCCTAGAATAAAGGATGCTTCGCCTAGGTCTTTCATGGAGAATTCCTTGGACAACCATAATTTGACTGTTGTCATCATGGGAATATCATTCCCAATAAGGAGGATGTCATCCACGTACAATACGAGGAAGACAACAGCGCTCCCACTGACCCTTTTGAAAACACACGGTTCCTCTTCATTTTTGATGAAACCAAACTATTTTGATCACATCATTAAAATGAGTGTTCCAGCTCCGAGATGCTTGCTTAAGTCCATATATGGACCTTTGCAGCTTGCAAACCTTGTGATCAGTATCACTGGATGTGAAACCTAGCGGCTATTCCATATAGATATCTTCCTCAAGATATCCATTCAAGAATGTCATTTTTACATCCATTTGCCATATTTCGTAATCAAAATAGGCTGCAATGGCAAGCAATGTGCGGATGGATTTTAGCATAGCCACTGGGGAAAAGGTATCCTGATAGTCAATGCCTTCATTGACTATAACCTTTTGCCACTAGTCTAGCCTTGAATGTCTCCACATTCCCATCTGCACCAATCTTTCTCTTGAAGATCCATTTACACCCAATAGGTACTATACCTTCTGGTGGATCTACCAAGGTCCAGACTTGGTTTGAGTGCATCGAGTCAATTTCTGACTGCATTGCCTCTAGCCATTTCTCAGAGTCGATATCTGATATCGCCTCATTGTAGGTTTTGGGATCATCACCATGAGCACCATTACCTACGAGGAACATTTCCTCTACTTTCCTCTGAAATAATACCTAAGTATCTTTCAGGGGGATGGAAAACTCTTTTCCGATCTACGAGGTGGAGGAGGTAGTGTTCTTATTGGCTCAACCTGATTTGGTTCCAATTGGTCCTTAGCTCGTTGTACTTATGAGACTTTCTCATCAAGCTTGATCTGCCTTTCCAATGCCGCTATCTTGAATAAACTATTTTTCAAGAAAGATGGCATGTCGACTCACAATCACATTGTGGTCTTTTGGAATGTAGAAATAGTATCCTAATGACTCTTTAGGATATCCTATGAATCGAGCTCTAAAGGACCTAAACTCTAACTTGTCTGCTTGTTGTCTTTTGACATGAGCCGGACAACCCCAAATTCTGAGATGACTCAGACTTGGTTTCTTACCGTGCCATATCTCATACGGTGTGGTAGGAACGGTTTTAGAGGGAACCCTATTCAGTAGATAAATTGAAGTTAACAATGAGTGTCCCCAAAGAAAATCAGGGAGGTCTGTGAAGCTCATCATGGATCGGACCATATCCAATAGAGTCCGATTTCTCCATTCTGAAACCCCATTGAGTTGAGGTGTTCCTGGTGGAGTCCATTGAGAGACTATGCCATTTTCCTTGAGATAGTCTAGGAATTCCCGGCTAAGGTATTCACCTCCTCGATCTGATCGAAGAACCTTAATGGGTTTTCTAGTTTATTTTTCTACTTCATGTCTGAATTCTTTGAACTTTTCAAAAGCTTCAGACTTGTGTCTCATAAGATACACATACCCATACCTAGACAGATCATCGGTAAAGGTAATGAAGTAGACAAAATTGCCTCTAGCCGGCACATCAAATGGGCCGCACACATCAGTATGTACTAGGGCAAGGAGATCTGTGGCCCTTTCCCCATGTCCAACAAAAGGGAGTTTAGTCATTTTGCCTTGAAGACAAGATTCACAAGTTGGATATGACTCGAAAGTCAATGGACTCAATAGCCCATTTTTCTCCAATTTGTTGATCCTATCTTCTGCTATATGACCTAATCTCAGGTGCCATAGATATCTATCGTTTGGACTATCCCTAGGTCATTTGGCATTCACGTTTTGCTCGATAGTTAGAACAGGTACATCAATATGTAGCTGATAAAGACCATTAATAAGAAAACCATTTGCAATTTTATTTCTTTCATAAAGAATGTTACAATGGTCCTTAAAGAAGGTAATCACATAGCCTTCTTGTGCTAAGCATGAAATAGAAATCAAATTCCTGCTAGCTGCAGGCACATAATAACAGTCTTTCAAAACTAAGTCTAAACCAGATGGTAATCGAAGAGGGTATGTTCCCACGGCTACTGCAGCAACTCTTGCTCCATTACCGATGCGTAGGATCATGTCTCCATCCCTCAGCCTCCTGCTATCCTCAAGATCCTGCATGGAAGTGCACAGATGAGCACTAGAACCAGAGTCAAGCACCCAACTGGATGCAGAAGAAACCGTAAGGTTAGACTCAATAACGAGCATACCTCCAGAAGGACCTTCCTTCTTATTCTTCAGGGTGGCCAGGTAAGTAGGGCAGTTCCGCTTCCAATGGCCGTCATTGTTGCAATGAAAATACTTTCCTTTGACATCGGCCTTTTTCTTTGGTTTTGCCTTCTTCTTCTTTGCTCCTTCCACCTTCTGCTTTTTTGCAGACTTCTTTTTCTTTCCATAAGACTTTCTTTTGGAAGAAGTCCATTCCATAGCAAGAACTGAGCCTTTAGAACCTTTCATAGAAAGCTTAGCGGTAACCAGCATATTCATTAATTCGGCCAAGGAATTTTGAAGTTTATGCATGTGGTAATTCATGATGAATTGCCCATATGCATCAGTCAAGGATTGCAGAATAATATCATTCTGCAGGTCCAAGTCTAACTTCACACCGAGCTTCTCAAGCTCCTTCCATGTCCTTGATCATTGTCAGACAGTGATCTTGGACTGACTGCCCATCATGCATCTTAGCCTTAAAAAGTCATTTCGTGACTTGATATTTGGTTGTGCGACTCTGTTCACCAAATATCTCCTGCAGGTGAGCCAACATTTGGCGAGCAGTCTTGATATCCTTCATGTTGGCACTGGAGCTCATCAGACATCGAGCCCAACATGTAATATCTGGCCTTATTATCTTCGTCTATCCATTTTTCCAGAGACGCTCTCTATTCAATAGATGGACGGGCTGGTAAGGTGGGAGGGTCCTGGTCCAGTACATGGGTTAACTTCTTGGAACCCAAAACTATTTTGTAGTTCCTAAGCCAATCTTTATAATTGGGTCCAGTCAGTCTATGTGTGTCCAGGATACGTGCCAATGGGTTGGACGCAGACATTTTTCTGTAGAGAGTCAAAGATTCTAGTTAGATATTGTAATTATGACTTGACCAATTTATTTAGAATTTTATTTTTAAACAAATTAGCTCCACTATTTTCTCGGATCCCTACACTCCCTCTGTAGAGATGCAAAAATCTCCATGATTAATGATTTCTAGTGGGTGGTGCGGTCTCACCAACTGACTCATCACCTCACCTAACAGTTATTGGTGATGGGTTAGCCAATGAGTGAACAACTCTTGTTCAATGATTCTCTAATCATGGTGCACCCAAACTTGGTCTCTAATTCATGAATCTCACCGTATCCAGAATATTGATCCACTCCTTAGTTAAGTCAGACCCACCATTTGCATAGACTGGGTTCCTAATTGAGTCTCTCACCGTATCCGGAATATTGAGCCCAACTCATCCTCCAGCCCATAGCATCCAATGCCTAATAGACATGGTTGCATCTTTCGGTGCAACTGAGCCACTGTATCCAGTCGAGAACAATCAACCCAGGGAAAAGGCCCGCACGTCTACAATGGTGGAAGACCTCAGACTTAATCTTTTCTTAGGAAGAATTGATTCAGGTCTCATTAAACTAGACTTGTCATAGTCATAACAATTATGACTAACCTAGTGGCATGGGTTAGCTCGGATTATTGACCACCTCAGATCAGAACTGTGTCAATAGATATGGCCAGGTAAGTGAGATCGGTGGAAGGAATATGCCATTAACTCATACAAGAATGCATTCAGGTCGAGTAGCTTCCAATTAAAAACCAGTCGGTCGTATGTGCCAAACTTACCTTAGACACCAAATTATTGAGCCAGAACCAATTGGGTTAGCCTACAATCCAGACTCTAACCTCTAAGCCTAATTAGGTCTTGCTTGATCGTGACTCGATCTTGACCCAGACTTAATCCTATTAGGCTGGTCAATTTAAGCATTGTTGATCCCATCTAACCAACTCTTGATTCGGTTTGATCAACCGCTTAGACCTAATTGAGCTATCCAAGCTCGAACCAATATTATGAATATGTCTTAGATCTGAAATTCTCAATTTTAGACCTAATTGATATTCCATAATCTTAATTTTTAATTAAGTAGGGTTCATAAATAAAATATGCACAATAAATCCTAGGGTTTCAGGATCTAGGGTTTTGCAGAAAGTAAGTTTTGGGTTTCTGATTAAGGATGAACACGCAGCACCCCTACACATCATAAGAACACCCCATCGAATGGGAAGAGAGGGCCTTTAAATCCTTCTTCATTCTTATGATCGGATGGCCAAGAGGAACGCCTTAATCAGGAACATGCAATACTACAAAACAGTTTTAGATCTATATCATATATCTCATATACAAATTAGATCTAATCATGGCATATTTTGCATACATCTCATGTATCGAATCATGCATGTTTTTAGATCTAAATTATCTCATAATAATCTAAAAAATTAGATTTAAATTGATCTAATCAAAATAAATTCTAATCTAGATAATTATGTAGAACTATTCTACAACTAGTCTAGACATGCATCAATCATATCTCATATGATATTTAAAATTAAATAATTTTTATTTGCTATTTTTTAGATGTTATTATAACCATTATAATATCAAAAAATAGTAAATAAATAGATCTAAAATATGATTTAATCAGATTAAATCAAAAACATGCAAGACTATTCTATAGAACTATTCTATTTTAGAACTAGTCATGCATATTTTCTAATCTTAGATCCAAATCATTTAATTTTATTTTTTTTCTGATTTTAGATCTGATCACATCTCATGTGACATCTGAAATTACTTATTTTTTAATTAAAATAAATTTAAAATTAGATCTAAATACTTTTAGAACCTTGCTCTAATACCATTTGAAGAAAAATCCTGATTTTCCAGACCAAGTTCATTCAGATCTGATCAGATCAAGAGATATATTTTAAAAAATTTTTTCTCTAATCTAGATCAGAATTAGGATGTTTTAGATCTAATTATTATTATTTTAGAAATTAAATAAAATCTAGATAAATTAAATCAAATTTAATTTATCTTGATATGGGTAATCATATTACTCGTTGATGATCCTGTATGCAGCGGAAGGTTCTGGATCTAGCCACGCAAGTGCCTGGCCTCTACCGATATCCACTTGAGCTAGATTTGGAGATCCTCTTCTTCTCTATCACATCTCCAAAAATTAAATCTGGAGGATCTTCAAAACTCCTTTTGAAGATCAGCAGTCGTCCTTTGCAGCAATGCAGCCTTCTAGCTTTCAGTCACCTTTCTTTGATCTGGATCGCACCAACCAAAAATCCAAAACTTCTTTTGGATGTGGAGAGGAAGGGGAGAAGGTGGTTTGGCATGGAGGAAGAGGGGAGAGGCAGCCTTGGGCGTGGGGAATTATGATTGCTTTTAATCACTTCAAATTTCACCTTGAGTTGGGCGCAGGGTCTTATTTATAGACTAACTGTGATCCAACTCCTCTTCTTCCCAACCAATCATAACTCTTTATGAAATCAGATCTAAATTTGATTGGTGGGAATAGAGTCCCCTGGATTCCTCCTTAGAGGGCGCCTAAGACCAGTCAAAGTTGGTTCTTAGGAGAACTCTAATTGGAATCCAAAAAGGAGATGGAGTCCTTGTCCAACAAGGACTCCTAGGCGCCTCCAACTTGGGCACACGCCAAGGGTGGCGTGCGCCCTCTTCCTTGCCAGGTTCTGGCAGGGGGACAGGCCCCCACCAGCTCTCCAATAGGTGCATGACATGTGGTCAAAAGTCAAAGTGTCAATGGTCAACATTTGACCAGTCAAAGGTAGACTTTTGACCAAAGTCAAAGAACAAGAAATGGCAGGTGACCAAAAATGGCAGGTAATGTCTTACAAAATAAGACAACCTTTTCTGACTTGGACAACCTCCAGTCAGACCATATGAAGGCCTCTGATTGAGCACAAACTCCTTTGGCTCAGTCAGGACAACTTATTTATGATAGCAAAAGAAGAACGTTAGGTTCAATCGAGTGCTAGCACGATTTTCTTGAACCTAATTGAATCTCATTCAGATCAATTGAACTGGATCAGTTCAATTGATGATCACCAGATTCAAACCCTTGTTTGTGTGACCCAGTTAGGTTCAGTTCTGTATGGTAATGGGATATGTCATGATCTCTATCATCGACATCATCGAAACTCCTTTCGATGGATCAGAACTCTTCTGATTCGAACAGCTAGAATGATCGATCATCTAAATCATTCTAATTGCTCCCAAAATCCACCAGTGACACCTAGCAGTATATGGTGGCAACCCATCAGAGCTGAATGTGAACCTCTTGGTGCAGCTACCTGTGTGATTAAGTTCTTCTATCTTGAGCCCGATCAGATTAGGGTTAAGGTAAACTCGTCAAACCCTAGTTTCTATCATATGATGTAATCATTCGATTCGAGTCCGATGTGAAAAATCTAAATAGAAACTCTTTCTATTATTTCACTCTACCATGGCCATGGACTTCTAGACTTGATTCTCATGATCATCATAGGGCTGCTCCTCTACCACCGAGGTAGATAGATTCCATCTTGATGCAATCCAGTTCCTACAATGAACATGCTATAGCCAACATACACCTCAGGATTCCATATGGCTAGGAGACCGAGTAATGGTGTAGTCAAACTATAACACCCTCAAGGTGAACTGTCGATGCATCTCAGGTCAAAGAACCAGACACACCACTACAGCATCGAGTCAGTCATTGACGAGAAGGTAGACTTCCTAATGACTACTCGAGGTGGTCACGCTCAGTGCCCTCATTCTCTAACGAGTACCTATACTCTCGCTTTGGTGTCTCCACACCATAGACTCAAGACTCATCTACTAAAGAGAAGCGATTGTACACCAACCTTCCGGATCAATCACCATCCTCATGATGATCCTATGGTTGGAAGCATTTTATGAGTTAACAATGATTATTCATGTCTTAAATTTTCAACTCTTGAAAATATGAATTATCATTACCATTAACTCAAGGGATGTATCACAGACACTAAATAAATATATGTGATAGAAAATAACCCATTTTATTGATATTAGTCAAAATTATAATTTTGCCCCTAGAAGTGTATTACAAGTGTCAGCCAATTCTGGCTTCTAGAGCACATATATATCTAACAAATCTGCCACTTACAGCAAGGTATAGAAGTTCATCTGAGGAGAAGCTCTATAGATCCAGGACTCTTTATGTGAGACCCAATTATAATGGCAAGATTTAGCTTAACAGAGATCCAATTGAAAAGGAGTTCAGCCAGCTTCGAGGTTGGTCGAGCTTGACTATGCAGGGATTGAACACTTAGCCAAATACTTAGCTAACTACTTAGGCAACCATCTTCATTATTTAAGTTCATCCAGATGATGTCTGAGATGCCCTTCAGGTTTTGCAGTTATCTGAAAGATCTGATAATCAAACCTAAGAAGATCATCCGGCATACATGGGTTGGAGGTCGGCCATCCCAAAGTGAATTGGAGCCAAAATTCATACTGGTTGAAGTTTGGTCATAGTCACCACCATCAGATGGGATCATCCTGAGATTGGGCATCTTGTTGAACTTCGATAGGAGCAGATTTATCACCAATAGTACTCGATGGCTAGATAAGCCAAATTTATAAAGCAACATTCTAGAACCTATATAGATATGATTTCTATATAATTTATCCCCTTGACCATGAATGGTCATAGGATGACTCATGATTTAATTGTTAGCCCTAATTAAGTCATCTACATTATATTTTAAAATATCAAATACATCACATTGATTATCCTGACTAAGATTTTGCTAAATTAAAATACAATGATGCATTATCTCCAAACTTTTGGAGCGGTCAATTCCATCTTGATCACTCACCAACTTCACAAGTACTTGACTGTGCCTAAAAATCTTCCATCACTAAATTAGAAATTCAGGTATTCTAGCACCAAAGTATATGGAGTTGCTTGCAAGTTGCCATGACGATCTCAAATCGAAAGGATACTTATATCCATATCCCATCAGAGCAATTTTTGATAGTAGAATGCTCCAGAATTGATCACATTTGGTGATGATATACTCTTACATCTCACCCGTATGCCATACCAGTGTCTCCACACTTCTTGGTTAAAAGGACAACCAACCCATATGGCACACAGTGATCTATACTCGATAAATGTTGTGATCCTAGTTAACAACATATCCTTTGGTCACAAACATTGTTAAGGACTAATCGATAAATCATCTCTTTATTAAATCTAAATAGTCCTAAGAACTTCATTACTGTATAAAAGTTCATTAGAAGATGTACATTTGTAATAAAAAATGCTAAAATAATTTTTTTATTCATAATAAATTATTTATATTTTATAAAATTAGCACAATCGTTAGCAGGTTGATAATTGACTTTAGGATATATTTTTAACAACTTCCATTTATCCTAAAGCTACTTAGTACAGTATCTAATATCTATCTTTAACTTGTGGTTGTCGAACTCCTTTACTGCAAGGGCTTTAGTGAATGGATCAGCCAGGTTCTTCTTTCCGTCAATCTTCTGAAGATCGACGTCACCTCAATCCACGATCTTTTGGATTAGATGGTAGCGACATAGTATGTGCTTTGTTTGCTAATGTGCCTTTAGTTTCTTTGCCTGAGTAGTGGCTCTAGTGTTGTCATAGTAGAGCAGGACCGAACCATTTAGGGAGGATGTCATTCCAAGCTCAGTGATGAATTTTCTCAGCCACATAATTTTTTCATAGCATCGGATGCTACGATGTACTTCACCTCGCAAACTGAGTCTACCATAGTATGCTACTTGAAATTCTTCCAGTAGATGGCTCCATCATTAAGGATAAACACATAACTTGACACACTTTTGCTATCACTATAGTTAGATTAAAAGCTAGAGTATGTAAACACCCCAAGTTTCTATTGGGAAATGTATTCTAAAGCCAATCATCTAAATTATAGATATTTAAGCTAAATATAATTATACTTAAATTATAAATAAAAAAAATTTATTTTGGCATTTCATCACTCTTGTTCATCTTTCTATAATGAACTCTTCTGTGATGAAGTCCTAACAACTATTTAGACTCGATAAAGAAATATTTGTCATTTAGTCCTTAAATCAGTTCACGATCAAATGATTCGTTGTTATCCAGGATGACAACGTATCGAGTGTAGATCGTTATGTGCCATAAGTATTGGTTGTCCTCTTAATCAAGAAGTATGGAGATACTGTTATGGCATGTAGGTGAAGTGTAGGGATATATTTCACTGAACATGATCCAACTGCAAAGATCTCTACAATTAAGAGTTGCTCATGAAGGATATGGGTATAAGTATCTCTTAGATCTGAGATCACTATTGTGACTTGCAAGCAACTCACTATACTTAGGTACCGGACTATCTAAATTTTTAATTCAATGATGGAAGGCTATTGGGTGCAGTCAAGTACTTATGAAGTTAGTGCATGAGTCAAGATAGGATTGACCACTTCAAGTGTTGGAGCAAGTGCATTACTGTATTTCAATTTAGCAAACTCTCGATCAGGGTGGACCATGTGATGGACACTAAATTTTTAAAATATATTATGGATGAATTTTAGGATTGGCAGTAAACCCTAGATCATCCTTTGAGCATCAACGTGAAGGAGATGAATTATACGAAAACCATATGCCATAGGTTCATCATTGTTGCATTATGATTCTTCGATCTATCCAGACGTTGGGTATGATTGCTAGATGGTCACATCGATTCATATAGAAAATTGATTCTTATGCTATCGACTTAGGATTCGAACCTATGGGGTCACACACAATAGGAGTTCCTATCTAATCTGATGGCTGACCAAGAGTTCCGATGGTCTAAAACTTTATGGTCAAGAGTCCCACTAGACTGGAACTCTATGAGCAGGAGCCTCCTGGACTGAGACTCTATGAGCAGGAGTCTCCTAGATCGAAACTCTACCTTTATGGATCCCACTAGATTAGACTCAGAGTCCTACTTATTTGGGACTCTTTGATCAAGAGTTTTACTAGTCTGGGACTCTATGAATGTGAGTTTCATTTATTTGGGACACTGGATTCAAGAGTCCCACTAGTTTGAGACTCTTTAGGAGTTTCATGTTGATGGAACTCTATTGCCTAGACACCCACACAATTAGGACTCTATATTTATTAAAGGATTAATTAGCAATTTGATTATTGATTAGCTTAATTTGATTGAGTGATGAGGATTTGATCAAGTCTGATTGAATTTAATTCGATTGGGTTTGACTCGATCAAGTCATGAGATGACCTAATTGCTATCGAAGATTTGATCCTGATTTGATTAGGGGCTAAACCAAATTAATTTTTAATTTGATTAGAATTTTATTGGATAGGGTTAAGCCTCATTTAGTTAGATTTGACCTATAATAATTGGGTCTATATTAATTTGTTTAGTTGAGACCAATTTGGGCCAAGTCAAATGAGATTTGAATTCAAACTCTTCCATATGCCTACCATCTTTGACTTTTCCCATGCCCTATGTAATTTTTACATGAGATTTCTCATGTAGAAATGGATATGCACCCCTCCTCTCTTCTACTTTTGATCTGGTCCAAGGGTTGGACCAGTTCAAACTAAGTTGAATTTTGAATTCAACTTAGTTGGTTAGTCATTCAAATTAAGCTTAAACTTATCCAAACTCCATGCCAATTTTTTTTGTCGCACATTTAGATGTGTTTTATAGTGTGGGCGTGTAGAAGGAGAGTCCTCCTACATGTTATCTACCTGGATGAGGTGTTGGAATAGGATGAATCATCCACTTGAATTTTGAATTCAAGTGGATTAGTTTGAACAACTTTAACCTCCCTTATTTCCTCCACGCATATTTTCCCATGTTTTGGTCACCCATTAAAAGATGAAATTATTTTGGGTGTGTGAGAGGGAGAGTGAGTCTTTGTGAGGAGTTTCTAAGAGAGAGAAATCAAAGTGGGGCACACTTTTTTTGGCATGGAAAAGTCCTAGGAGAGAGGCAGTGTATTTCCTGTGCCATCTTTCTTCACACCCGCTTCTTCTATTTTTCTCTTTTACTGTCCATCTCAAAAGTTTTCTATAAGTGGGTGCTCAGTAGAGGGAGAGTCTCTCTACCCATAAAAAATTGTTTCTCAGAAAACTCCAAAGAGCATGAGCGCGAGAGGATTTCTGGGCGTCAAGATTTTTGAGTGTTCAAAATCCTAGAGTTGGGACTCAAGGTTCGGGTGGAGAGATCGAATACTGTGAGCATCGGATCATCACCAAATTTGAAATACCACTTCATCATCCTCTGAAGCACACATTCTAATTTTCTAGAGTATTTAGAAGATCAAAAAAATGATGATCAATTTGATCGATCGAGATCAGCCATTGAAGGCCCCAGCAAGGAGCTAGCACTTCAGTGGAGCTAGTCGGGACCAGGAAGTGGTCTCCCTATTATGCCAAGCCAGTACTTGGCTTTGTCTTTTAATGATAAGGGAAATAAAATTATTCTGAGGGCATCATTAGTTAAATTTTGAATTCGCAGATTTCTAAGAATTCATCCAGATGTTTATGAGTATCTTCATTAGTGTTCCCATAGAAAGATAGAAGCATCTGGATTGTAGTTGGCTTGATCTCATAGTGGGTAGCATGAATTTCAGATAATTAGATACAAGTCGATGGGTTATAGGTGGAAGGAATAAAGTATTCCTTCATCTGCTTAGGTGGTTCTCTAAAATTTTCAACCATTTGGTTATCGAATTTAATACAATTCAGTCTTTTAATTTTATGGTTGGGTTCAACTAGATCAAGTAAAGTGATTTCCTACCGTGCATACACTAGTGCAACCCTAACGGGTGGTTCAAAAAAATTTTTAGAATATTTTTTATTTTTTTTATTATTTTATTATATTAAAAATTAATTTTTTTTAATTATTTTATTTATTAATTTTAATTTAATTTAATTATCATTTTTAATATTTTTTAGTTAGTTTAATTTAATTTTTATTTTATTTTATTTTTAGAGGAGAAAGGAGAAGAGAGAAAGAAAAGTTCTAAAGAAGAGGTCCTAAGTAGTCCTAGAACTAAGAAGAGAGAGAAGAATTGGGTTTAATTAGGTTTGATATTGGTTAGCAATCAAGTTGATCAATCAATCCTGACATGGTTATCCTAGATCTAGATAGCTCCTAACTGCCAAGGTCACCTTCAAACCCTCCAAGTGTAAGATCAGCCAATCAACTGGCCAGATGAGTGTAAGATCGGTGGAAGTCCCCCTGTTGCTTGCCTTAGACATCAATTGTGCTTAGCCAGGTAAGCAAACAGAATCAATTAGAAATCACCTTCCTTCGGGACCAGTCATTCCTGAACCACTTTTCTAGACAGCAGTCAAATTGACTAACCCTAATCTAGTTCAACTCTTAGGGTTCCTTATCCTATTGAGCTCGAATTCCTAGGGTTGATGTCTAATTGATTTTAAAATTAAAGGCTTAGGTCAATGCAGAATGCTGGTTGGTTGTTTGTGGGCCAAGAAAGGGTGATCAAATTTTCACCTTATCTTGATTAATTGGATTGTGCCCTTAAGTTGATTTAATATGATATGCAAAAAAAAAATTCAATTAAAGGGTTCTATGCAATTTAAACCAGATGCATTCAACTAATTAAATTTTGAAAGACTTACCTTGTCTCCAGTAATCACCAAAAAAATAAAAATAAAACTAATATGATGAATGCTCTAAACAGTTAGGATTTCTAATCTTATCATGAGACTTTTAATTAGATTTAAATGGATATTTTTTAATTTAATTTAAAAATAAAGTAAATAAATAAATAAATAAAAAGAAAAGAGGACTAGAGTTTGGATTGATCTCATCAAGATTAGATGCTTTCTTCCTTTTCCCTTTTTTTTTCTTTTCTCTTTTTTTCTATAAAATAAATAAATAAAAAGTTAGTAAGCAATATTTTAAAAAAATATTTATAATTAATTTATAAAAAAATCAAAAAAATCAAAGAAAAATAGCATCTATTCCTTCCCCGACAATAGTGCCAAAAAATTTGATACGTTTGCTGAAATTATTTCTAATTTATTTAAAATAAATTAAAAAAATTAAAATCAAAAATCAAAAATAATCTCTAACAATAGCACTAAAAATTTGATAGAAATGCGATGTTGTCATTAAGAAACCATGTTTATCAATTTAATCCAACTTAAAATAATTAAAAATATATAGATAGCAGTGAGTCGGATCGAATCCACAGAAAAGATAGTATTTTTAGATTTAAAATCTTTAATTTTTTAAAAGTAAAAGAAAAAAAAAGAGTTTTGAAATTAAAAGTGAAGTCAAAAAGTAAAAATTAAAGGATGTAGAAATTTAAACTTGGTACTAAGATTTACTAGTTAGATCTTAGCATCTACTTGCAATAAAATAAAGAGCAATAATTAAAATATAGAAATTAAATTGTATTAAAAATAAAGAGCATGAATTTTAAAGAATATAAAATAAAATTTATGTTAATTAAAATTTTAAAATTTAAATAAATAAAATTTAAAATAAAATAAAATAAAATAAAATATTCTGATCTCTGATCCTGGATCGACATGGGTGGAAAGATGGTGTAGAAGATCAATTTTTTCTCTCGATACCAGTTGCCTCAAAGCAGCCATTAACCCATAGCATGGCTTTCCTCTGTACCAAAACTTCATCTTGATCGAAGATGTTGATTTCTAGAGGCCTGGGGTCCTTTTTATAGAGCTAGGAGGGCTGGAGAGTTTTCTTCTGGGCAATATAGGACTAAGGAGCTCTTTAATCGTATATGAAGAAATCCAAGTGAAAATCAAATTAAAAGAAGTCCTGGATGAATTTTATTGCTCTAGATGAAATTTGGTCATTGATAGAAATCCAACGGACCAAAAATCATCAAAATCAGATGTGTATCAATCCAGATCAGGTTAGATTAAATTCTGGTAGCCCGATTGCACGTTGATGGAGGAAATCTGGCCACTGATCATGCGTCGGGAGTCTTGATCACCATTGGGAGCATTCTGGACCATCGGATCATCTATTGGATCGAGCGCTACCATTGGATGGCGATCCATGTGAAGTTTGAAGCTAAATCAAATCTAGAAATAACCACAGCCATTCGATCTTGATCGCAAGCTATCACAGCCATCCGATCGTGTAATTACTGTTCTCATGGACCACATGGACTGGCTTCACCACACACCATAGCCAATCAGCACTTCTTTCGTCGAGTGAAAAGATCAAAATACCCTATGAGCCATGATAGATTTTCTATGAACCCTTTAAGGATTTAGGTCCACCACGTGTCGCACCGTGATTCATCGATTTTTGATGAGCTGGCGGTCTACGCCTAGATCATGGATCGACTGGTGGCTTCTGTGGCTGAGTCGGCTTTGACGACTTGGCTTGGTGGCTTGGCTTGCTGAGCCGACTGAGCTATTTTCTTTTTTTATTTAATTTTTTTTTAATTTTTAGAAATTCATATCTTCTTCGTTTTAGCTCCGTTTTACTTCAAACTTATTTGGTTATGATAAAAAAAATGAGCTCTTTCCACTAATAATAAAATTTTATTTTTTAATTTTTATTATTTTTTAATTAACTTTTTAATTAATAAAAATATTAATTTTTTAAAAATATATATAAATTGATCATTAATTAGTATAAAATAATTAATAAATTAATATTTTTTTTGATAAATTTATGGTACTTATTAGTTAATTTGAGTCCTAGTTAGACTAGGACTAGTTCTACCTTGCACTTAGCTTATCCAATAAATCAATTGAACTTGATCCAATCATATAAATCATAGTGAGTATACCACATCTGATTTTGTATATGGCATTGCATACATAATAGACCCCACTATCGAAGCATATGAAATTTTACTCATACGCTCTCTCTCTCTTCAGGAGTTGTCGGACAATCCTTCTTAGAGAGAGAAATTTTTTGGCCTATCGAAAGATAGCCCTTTTTAGAATTCTCCATGCTGAACCTCTTCAGCATGATTTTTATGTACGTGGACTGAGATATACCTAGTATCCTTTTAGATCCATTCCTATAGATCTTCATCCTTAGGATGTAGGATGCTTCACCCAAGTTCTTCATCGAGAACTATGATGATAACCAGACTTTTATTCCTTGTAGTGTGGGGATGTCTTTTTCGATTAAGAGAATGTCATCCACATACAAAATAAAAAAAATCACTATTGGACCATTTGCCCATTTGTAAATGCAGGGTTCTTCTTCGTTCTTAATGAAGTCATATGTTTTGATCACTTTATCAAAATGCATGATCCAACTTCGAGATGCTTGCTTCAATCCATAAATTGATCTTTGAAGCTTGCATACCTTGGACTCATCTATGGATGTGAACCCTTTAAGTTGTATCATATACATCTCCTTGGTCAGCTCTCCATTTAGGAAAGCTGTCTTCACATCCATCTGTCAGATCTCATAGTTCAGATGGGCAACAATGGCAAGCATAATCTGAACGGACTTGAGCATTGCCATAGGAGAGAATGTCTCATCATAGTCAATACAATAACATTGACGACATCCCTTGGCAACTAGACGGGCTTTATAGGTCTCTACCTTTTATCTGTGTCCCTCTTCCTTTTGAAGATCCATTTACACCCAATAGGTTTAATCCCTTCAGGTGGGTCAACTAATGTCCATACATCATTGACCTTCATTGAATCCATTTCGGATCTCATGGCTTCTAGCCATTTCTCAGAGTAAGGTCTTTGCATCTCATCCATATAAGTGATTAGATCCTCATCATTCTCATCGAGTTTGATGGGATTACCATCCTGGACCAAGAATCCATAGTATCTGTCCAGATGGCAGGATACTCTACTGAATCACCTTAATGGTGCAGGTTTACTAGGTTCAACATTCTGTGTTAGACTTTTTACTTGTTGAACTTCATCAAGTTCAGCCTTAGAGGCAACAGTTTCTTCACCAAGAAACTCCCTTTCTAAAATGGTTGTCCTAAGGCTGACGAACATCTTTTATTCATCAGCATGATAGAAATAGCATCCTTTGATCTCTTTTGGATATCCTATAAATGTACACTTATCAGACCAAGGTCCAAGTTTGTCTATAACTAATCGTTTGACATAAGTCGGGCACCCCAAAATCCTAAGATATGAATGTGCTGGCTTACACCCTGTCCATATCTCATATGGAATTTTAACTACAGACATACTTGAAATTCTATTTAAAAGATAACAAGCTGATTCAAGTGCATATCCCCAGAAGGATATCGGCAAGCTGAAAAATTCCATCATGGATCGGACCATATCTAATAGAGTCAGATTCCTCCTTTTAGATACATCATTATGCTGTGGTATTCCAGGAGAAGTCTATTGGGAGAAAATTTCATTCTTTTCTAGATATGTGAGAAACTCACCAGAAAGATATTCTCCTCCTCGGTCAGATAGAAGAGTTTTAATACTCTTTTTAGTTTATTTTTCTACTTCACTTTAGAATTATTTGAACATTTCGAAAGAATCTGACTTATGTTTCATTAGATAGACATATCCATATCTGGATAGATCATCTTTGAAAGTGGTGAAGTAGACATATCCACCTCTAGCACTTATGCTCATTGGTCCACATATCTCTTGATCTGATCAGATCTGAACGAACCTAGACCGAAAAATCAAGATTTTTCTTCAATTAGTATCAGAGCCAAGATTCTAAAAGTGTTTAGATCTAATTTTAAATTTATTTTAATTAGAAAATAAGTAATTTTAGATGTTGCATGAGATGTGATCAGATCTAAAATCAAAAAAAAAAATAAAATTAAATGATTTGGATCTAAGATTAGAAAATATGCATGACTAGTTCTAAAATAGAATAGTTCTATAGAATAGTCTTGTATGTTTTCAATTTAATTTAATTAAATCATATTTTAGATTGATTTATTTACTATTTTTTGATATTATAATGGTTATAATAACATCTAAAAAATAGCAAATAAAAATTATTTAATTTTAAATATCATATGAGATATGATTGATGCATGTCTAGACTAGTTGTAGAATAGTTCTACATAATTATCTAGATTAAAATTTATTTTAATTAGATCAATTTAAATCTAATTTTTTAGATTAT